>CM077100.1:2469801-2482354 GCA_039619505.1 Cimex hemipterus
TTGACTTTGCATAGATGTGCGATCCCGCTCCAATAAATGATGAAATCGTAAAAAAATGGGCTGTCATTGACTTTGCATAAATCATCGTCGGATTCCACTCGAATAAATGGTGAAATTGCACGAAAAGGATCAGTCATTGACTTAGCATAGATCAACATGCCATGCCACCTGTTTACTCTGCAACGGATCCGAGTGATCCCGCACGACTAGAAGCTGAAATTCCAATAAGAGGATTGATAATTGATTCCGCATGGGCCACCGTGCTATTTCGCGCGAATAGAAGCAGCTGACATTGCAAAGAAGCTGTCATTGACTTCGCCTGGATTCATCCGACTTGCTTGCATTGTAGCCATATTCGGGCAATCCTCCGCGAGTAGAAGCTTCAACGAACATTCAAATTTGGTCAATGGATACGGCAATAGTTCCAAAGTCAATTCGAAATTGTACAAAAGGGCATATGGCCCTTCGGTGTTAACTACCCAACTTTTCGCAACGTTCGCCGTATAAAGATTCAGTGGCAAATCCGACACTATTCTAACCTTCCCGAAACGAATACAAATCAGCGGTTTAAAAGGACACCGTCAGATTATAAGGACGGGATGAAAGGGCACGAGACCTTCACTGATCCCACACGGTAAGAAATTATTTTTTTTTTTTTTAACCAAAGGAGTGAAATGCCCTCCGGATCGGCAAGTCTGCCTCGACTATTGATTGGACTTGGTCAGCCGCTACTTCGCCCTGTATGGAAGTATGGAAACGTGAGGTTCTCTTGAAATGTAATTTAAGCCCGATGTGCAAAAGTCCGTTTAGGCAAAGGTTTGCTGTGGTGGAATGATAATCATGATGGACAGAATCGCTCATAGACAATATAGTACATCTCGCTGAAGTAAAGTCAATGACAGGTCTTTTATTAAGGAGTTCAACCCCTACTCCGTGAACTGACCCAAGCAAAATCATTGTAAGCTTTATTATTAGAGATTTCAGCTTCTACTCGCGTCTTATCGCACAGCATCTCTCGAACTGTATCAAGTCGCAGATCCATGCAAGTCGTTGAAAGCTATATTGCTGTCGTTTAGCTTCTTCTCGAATCGAATCGCTCGCAGTCTAAACAGTTCCCTCGTTGATCTTTGTAAAGTCATTGAAAGCTTTTTTATGATCGACTTCAGCTTCTACTCGCGTCTTATCGCACGGCATCCCTCTCAATGTATAAAATCGCAGATCCATGCAAAGACAATGACTGCTTCTTTCCGTCCGATTTCACCTTGTATTTCGCGTGGCATCGCTCACGATTTTGAACAAGCTGCATGCACAGATCCATGCAGTCATTGAAAGCTTTTTTTTCTTCGCGAATTCCGCATGTATTTAGCGCAGAATCTAACGGTGATCCGACATCTCTAATCGGAATTTCTGCTTTTCCCGCGTCAAATCCACATTTCAATACTCGTTTCAGATCAATAATTGGTATAATCCTGCAGAATTAACATGATCATCGTGATCAATCGCGTAGGTTTAATTGAGGATTCATTGCCAATTTAACTGACTTGTGTTCACTTGTGCTATTCACTGTCTATGTGAATTAAATTTGTAACGAACATAACGTTGACAGTTTTCCTCGCCGAAGGACCGATTTGAACGTGTTGATGATGTTCAGTCAGACGTTTCAGTCTGTGATGTAAAAGAGAATATAATTTGGCGTCTACCTGGGAGGGGCTGATTGCTGTTATTAGCTCCTACTCCTTGCCGTTATTCTTTAGCCTCCAAGGCCTCTTTTATCTCTAAAACGGCTTCGGAACAATGTTACATTTGTCTTATCTATGGTTATTCCCACCAGTTCCACCGTTCACGTATTTATCTGCCGAGCGTGCTCGACTCACTCTACGGCGTTAGTTAATCCGAAAGCGATACGATAAGTTATACATTCATATCTAATTAACCTGTCAAGTTGTTGGATGGTTTACGACAAGTCCGAAATCGTCTTCGCCCCGGCCGCCCACATAACGTGAACGTTCCCCACGTGTTTTCTTTCCTACCGATACTTTCTTAAGTTAATATTTCAAATTACTTTGTCACAACTGTTTAAAGGGGGGGTTGGAATGTGTTCCTCCGTTGGTATCGGAGGAAGGAAAAATCCCCCGAGGGAAACTGTCGCGGTCTTGGATTGTGTAAAATTTGAAGGAGAGGGCGAAGACTGAGTCGAGTTTATTAAATTGGTTCAAAGGTCAGCTAGGGATTAATCTTTATGCCGTGCAACTAGTGTAACTGGATAATGTATTTAACTTTCCGAGAGCGAACATTATCATTCATTGCACTAAGAGGTGAAATATCCTGCGTGAGGAAAATCTTAATCATTCAAATGATAGTTTGAAAATTTATTCGCATCTCCGTAAAAGAAGAGACACAGCTTTAGGAACGGGCTGTATAATCGTTGAATGATGTAATTTCGTGTCTTGTTATGCTCTGATACCATTTATGCTTCGGAACAGAATTGTTTTGTTTTTTAAGATATGAATTGCTATCTGAAATCAAAATTATCTACATTTATGCTCTAAATTCTCTATTGGAAGCCACCCTGAAATCGTTGAAATCTCGTCAACAGTGCCTAATACTTGGGGCTGTGAAATATATTCATTCACTAGTTTCGTAGTCCGCTTGACCAGTCAATATCTTACAATTAATTAAGGTTTTCAGTTGAGATAAAAAGGACAATGGCACGAGCGGGATGCGAACCCACGACCTTCGGCTCAATACGCCGTTGCTCTACCACTTGGGCTATCGTGACCTCGACCCGCTCGGACACTAACTTGCCATCTCAAACTTTCCAGTTTTAACAAATTGTATATGTTGGTATGAAGCATTTGGAATCAATGTAAGCTATATTTGTGCATATATTGCTATAAATGCGTTAGTTTTGCATAAGCGGATTGTAATTACAAATCGGTATCTGGCATGTCAAATTTTAATGTTAATGAGCAAGCCAAAACGCCAGCAACAGCCTCCATTCTTACGTTTGCGTACAACACTGCTCCACCGGTTTCCGTGTACTTTCGGTTACCATTGTTTCTCTTTGAATAAATGTGGAAAGGACGGGGTTGAGATGGGAAGTGTCCGAATTTTCTATCTCAACTAAAAACCTTACTTAATTGAAAGTTTATAATATAGGTGATGCTGGGTGTTAAGAGGGTTTGTTGCGTGTTGATGCGGGGGGGGGGGGTTAAGAAGCGAGAAAAGACGGACCCAACAAGTGGATAAGTGGGACAGGGGGGGATCCACAGTGGTCAAAATTGACGGAATGGGGCAAAAACCTTTTTTAAATCCGGTCAATAAACGAAAGAGACATACCACGAAAACTAGTGAATGGAGTAGAAAGAAATAGTGTTTGTACCTCTGTAAATGTTCTTTTGGAATAGTTTAATTTGATTCATGAAAATGTTACGACTTCAATTCTCTTCTTTCCCGACCATCTTACTTCTCAGCTTTACCCAGTCTCTTATGCGTTTTCCGTGGTGAACCATTATTTGCGGGTTGTCAACTGACTACGCCTGAAATGCCGAATATCTCCGCAAAGAGAAAAGAGTTTGTTATAAAGTATCCGAGTGAGTTTTCAAGTGAGACTTTTAAGGGAGGTGGAGACGTTTTATACTGTGTTTGTTGTGATAAACCCGTATTTGGTAACACAGCACAAAAAAGATAGAAAAGTCCAAGGAAAAACAAAGGTTGGAAGTCTAAGTTTCAACAAACTTTTGCAGCACAGCCTGCCACAAGTGCTGGGTCTGGAAAGTCCGGTTTCGATGCCGATTTATGCCGTGCTTTAGTTAGAGCTGACATACCCATCCATAAACCAAGCAACCCTGAATTCAAGGGTTTTTTTAGAAATACGCGCTGAAAACCATTACTCACGGAAGTACCCTCAGGAAATCCCACCCGGATTTTATACACAATGAAATATTCCATAAAATCAGAGACTTCTTCGAAAATGGACTGATCTGGATCTGGACGGATGAGACGACGAATTTTTTAAATTTAACTTTTTTTAATGGGTTTTTCTTTTTTAATATTCGCCATTTGATGTTCCTCTTGCCACTGTTTCTCTTTTCGATACGTGCTTTAATTTGAGTTTTCCTTATTTTTCTCATGGCAGTTGTTGCATAATTTCAGTTTTAAGTGACATTTTTGCCAAATAAATTTGCATATATATGTGGATATTTGTACGTTTTTACTGCATATAAATCACAGCCGTACGAATCATCCTGATCCGCCTATTCTAGCCCTGGTTCGTTAGACATTTTTGTACAGTGTGTATACCTATTGATATCTAGAAACGAAATTGTATAAATAGAGTCTATGTATTACGGAAATGTACCATTTCTTGGTATAAAATACAAATGATCGTTTTATCAGATAGCAACGGTTTGCACTCTACAAGATTAGATGTCATTTAATGATCATGATTCACAGTTGGCCAAGGAGAAGAAGAAAGTGCTTAATTGCACGTGAGAAAGTTTAACTGTACGTGCCGTAAGTGTAACAATGAATTTACCCAATTTGAGCAAATGTCAACCGAACCCCGAGGCGAGGCGTCGATGAACATAACGAGCCGATCATTATGTAAGATCGGAATCTCTTCGATGCAAAACGTGAACTTTTTCTCTTTCGCCCACTATCGTAGTAATTTTTACGCTGAGTTTTAATAAGATGTTCATTTCGTAAATATAAGGTGTTTTTATTATTCAATCAATGAAAACTGTGTGGGACTGGAAAGGTCGTAGTAACGAGAAACAAGTTTCGATACCTTAACCGTTAATAACATACTTATTTCCTTCAAAATCCAGCGTACATAAACAAAAAACATTAATATCCCACTGGCACTGTCAACACGACACAGTAATGACACATCTACACATAAAACAAGCACTTCGAGTGAATGCAAATACTACTAAAATTTCCATCATTGTATTAATTCATTTTTTACGATGTATTTTTATAATGTTTTTACACGTAAAGATTGAAACCATGGCACTGTAAAGAAAATGTTTTTCTAAACCTAGGCCACCGAACCTCGTCTCACGATCTTCAAATAATCATACTCATTACGAGTATCGAAAAAAGTATCGATATCACATTCATTGGAACTATCTACAAAAACCTATCGATTTCATAGTCATTCATCATGTCGATACTGTACTAATTACCAGTATTGACAGAAAATTATCGGTACAAATCGAGATACATGTTTCGATACAGTACTCATAACTAGTATCAAGAAAAATGTATCGATCTTATCAATATTAACAGTAGTACCGATGTTAATTCATTTTCAGATTTGAGAGAAAAGTATTGATATCGTGCTGATTAGTAATATCGAGAGGTAATTATCGATAACTTCATTTAAAACCTCGATATGTTAGCCATTACCAGTATCGAGAGGCAAGTATCGATGCACTATTCATTACTAGTACTAAAGAAAATGCCGATAATATACAAATTACCAGCAATCGATACCATAGTGATTAATAGTATCGAGAGCAAAGTATCGATATCACACTGATACCAGTGTCTAGTTATAAGTATTCAACCCGTACAGATCAACAGTATCGAGAGAGTACACTTGTTACCATCATCGGTAGGAAAATATCGATACACTACTTGTTACCAGTATCGAGATACATGTTTCGATACAGTACCCATTACTAGTATCGAGAGTAATATTAACAGTACCGATGCCAACTCATCAGTTTTGAGAGAAAAGTATCGTTTTCGTACTGTTTACTAATATCGAAAGATAATTTTGTATAATTTCATCTTTTCAAGCGTAGATTACCTATTACCAGTATCGAGAGGCAAGTGTCGATACAATCCCCATTACTTGTATCGGAAGAAAAATTTGATACTGTACGGTTAAAACTGTAAAAAGGCGCATTTGTTTCGCCAGGTGAACAATCTCGGTCCTAACCGTTGAATGTAAATTTTGAGCCACCAAGTCAATTCATTTTTATCGCCATTTGTAATCGTTTAAACAAATGGCTCATTGAGTTGCTGGTTTGTAAGCAAGGTCGTTTTACAAATTTGTGACTAAAATAACGTGATTAATCAATTCGAATTGACTGTTAGACACAGAATCTATTTTGTTTATATTTGTATGATTCATTGAGAAAGAATAGCAAACCTTTCACGATTTAGACAAGTTTTGAGTTGTAAATCGGATGGTTCTTTCATGGCATTTGATCTCTGACCGACATATAGAAAACTTAACATTCATGAGAGGGTGATAGCCGCCTTAGTTAATATAAATAACTGGGTCTTCGCCTTACTGATGGGCTAATCCATTCATCGCCACTTTGTAGATGATTATCGATGTTCCGCCTATTACGTCTTTCACTGCATTATTTATTGCTTCCTTAAAACAATAGATGGAGGAGCATAATGGATGTTGATGGCGTTACTGTTTCCAAACTGTCGGGCGGTTTTTTTTATTCGTCGGTCGAAGCAATTTTCGACTTTACCTACACCAATTCGGAAATATTAACCACATCCCTTTTGTTGTATTCACCGTCTTTTAGGCAGGAAACACCAAAAACACGAAACAGCAGACTACCGACGGACGCTGGATATGACCTAAATTCTTAACGGTTTAACATCGAAGGATGAGCACTCACTGCCCACTGCTATTGACCAATTACAGACTGCTACTGATCATCCCGCATGGTTCACATTTGTCTCAGCTTCATAAATCTGTTGCTTTTTTTAAAGCCACTTATCTTGAAAACAATGGGAATCCTTAATGGCTCGTTAATCATTACCGTCTAATTGCAAAAATGGTGAAGTATAATTACGAAAAAAGCGTTTAAAGTACAATTCCTATATTATTTAGAATGATAATTGAGCTTTTGGAAGACCAAATGAAAAATAATTACAATTGGAATGAAAATTATTTCAAATTAAATTTCAAAACAAAGCATTTTTAATTTACATTTGAGTATTAAATGATTATTATTAAATATAATAAAAACAAAAATATGAAATATAAAAAAACTGATTCTTCTATCAATTGGAGATATTTTTAATTATGTCAATAAGTGGGTTATGAAATAATTATTTTACATGTAAAAAATATCACGCATTAATGGAAAAATCATTTCCTCTTATATTTAATTGTATACTTTTAATTTTCTTTATTTTGTACAGAACTTTTAAGTACTATCTACTATTTTGAATGCTTTAAAAAAATACGGAAAAACTATAATTTTAAAGGGTGCCGGTGGTTTTGAAAAAAGCCCATTTGTAAGGAAGTCGGGTTCGAAAGCAGGGCCGCTGGATTCGAACCCAGGACCTTTACCTTACAGTGATGAGTGCCGTGTCAACGCTTAAACCGTTTCGGCCACCGACGCCTCCACCTATTTTTTTTTTACTGCTTTAAAAACGGAGTTAATTTGAAGTTAAAAAGGGTTAATTCGATAAAAAAAAAGCTATAATTTTTAATTTATTGAAATTACTTTTCATGTCGTCTTGAAAAAGCTGAATTATTTCGTTTGGAAATGGACAAATATCCTGGAATTTTACATTACATTTCATAGCACCTATGTTTTTTATGCTTTAAAAAACAGGTTAATTTGATATTAAAAAGGCTCAATTTGAACTAGAAAAAAGTTAAATTAAAAATTAAATTTAAAAAAAATAGAAAAAAGCTATATCACTGATAGATATGTTGTTTTGTATTCCCTTTTGTGCATATTGGATTTGATGTATTTATTAGCGGGTGCAGTGCGGTGCGATACTGGAATATGTGTACCACATCCAACTCAATTCTCCGTAAATACATCATTTTAATAACGGAGAGAACTATAGAGAAACAAGCGTAGGAAACTAAAATTATAAGCGGTTTCGCAAGTGGGAAAAATAAACTACAATAAAACAGAATTGCCAACTCGATAAATATTTATTATTTATTCCATAACGCTTATCAATTGAAATAAACAGGGGAACGTTTTTCTATTCCGAATCCGAAATGGTTTTATAACAATTTGGAAACGAATCCGATTGAGAAATTTACAACAACAATAGCACAATGAAAGGAATTAATAACGATCCCAAGTGACTCTCGAAAACTAAAAAGGATCAAAGATTTACAGATTTTTGACAGGCTTCCCAACTTATTTAGAAATTTTTAGTCTTATTTCTCATTTACTTGATGTCCTAGTTAGCGATAAATGCATTATAAAGGAGCTGAAAAAATAATTGAAAAATTTATAATTGTTGTAATGTCCTCATTTAAAGGGTTCTCGGTGGAAATGAACTGAGAGATTTTTTTAAGGTTGTTTCCACAATACAGGAAACTGTACGTCAAGTATAGAAAGTACTTTAAATATCTATTTATTTAATGTATTATTTAATGATCGTAATAAATTATCGTATGGTTTCTTTTTCTATCCATTCCATCACCCAGTCAAATATATGTTTGGATCAATTTTCCTTTAAGTCAACGAAGAAAATACTCTCGCAGGCGGACGGGAGATCCACGATGGTTCAAAATTGACATAATTGGGCAAAAACCTTTTTTAAATCCGGTCAATAAAAATAATTATAATGTTTATAATATATTCACTAGTTTTCCTGGTCCGCTTTATCAATTAATAAAGGTTTTTAGTTGAGATGTTGAGAGCAGCAGCGTATCTAACCGACGGTCGTGGGTTCGAGTCCCGCTCGTGACACTGACTTTTTTTTCCACAACTAAAGACCTTAATTATTTTAAAATTTATAATATGGTTTATGCTGGTTGTTAAGGTGGGTTGTTGTGTGTGATGTGGGGGGAGGTTAAGAAGCGAGAAAAGACGGACCCAATAAGTGACACAGTGACGTTTCTACATGAGGTTATGGCATAGTTATATGCTGAGAATAAATAACTTGAATGATTACTATTATTGATCTAGCCGTATTTGACACTAAGTGTACCTTAAGGTACAGTTCTTAGACGTTTATTTTTTTTTTAGTGTACATCAATTAAATGTTTTATTTATATCGGAAGGCTCTATTTTTTAACTCAGGTCCAGCTTTATTCTCAAATATTGGATTGCCGAGTGGTTAGGGCGTCCAACCACACGCGTGCGGTCCTGAGTTCGAAATCGGCACTGCCTGCCCATGTCTTTTTAATTGAGAATGATTTGATTGAAGTATTGTAATGTGGTTCGACCCCTCGACCACACCATTAGACGTTAAGCTCTGCTTCTATCATCAATCACTTTGACTTTATTTTATTGGCAAGGAGAGATCTCTTCTCAGATTTTTATTTTATTTTCAAAATTCTTATTTTTGTTTAGTCAAAAAATGACCAGGAGAGGTGTGTGAAATAATGCATCCGCCTCCAGTACGGCCTAATAAAAAAGATTGGGCGTTAATAAATGTCCGCGGGTTGGATTAGCGTCGATTGGAGGAAAAGGGCCGAGGAAATATGCAAAGTATTCCCTTGGCTCCCTCCTAGGGGTAGTGACCCGATCTCTGTATCGTGGGAACTCGGGGAGTCACGACTTGGGAGCATCACGCTTACCACTCTTGTCAACCTTTCTCCAAACCTTATTCACATTCACCAATGGGAAGAGCACGCCGTCTCGAACGGAGTCAGACTTTCTGCCTTCTTCGCCGTCTCAGACCCATATCATATTGGGCATTAATTCCGTGAGCCGTTCCGGTGCAACGGCCTCTACTTGAATTTGTGGCACGATCGTCCCGTTTCTAGAACATCTTGTTCACCTTCACAAACAAAACCTACCATTAACGATAATAACATAACTTGGACTAAAACAAAAAGTGCTATACTAATACGGAAAGATTCTCTTGACCTTACCTGCACACACTGTACGAGATAAACTAATCATGGAATTTCCATGGAATATATTATGATTTTCCGACTTTATACGAAAACAGTGTATTTATATTTGGACGGCGAAAAACAAATGTTGTATCGTTACTTTCCCCTCGATAATGATGCCAATATTCTTTTTTCCTATGATACTGGCAATGAATATGAGATCACTTTCCTTTCCATACAGGTAAAGATGAACATATAAATATTTATCTGCCGATACAGTTGTCAGTATTGTTATTTCTGTCGCTACTGGCAATAAGTACGAATATCGATACTTTTTCTCGATACTGGTATAAATTACATTTTCTGCCGATACTGTTAATCAGTATGATATCGATCCTTTCTCTCAATACTGGTAATCATGGCGATACAAATACTTGTCTCTCGATATTGGTATCAATATTTTTTCTGTCGGTACTGGTAATGAGTAGGACATCGATACTTTTCTCTTGATAATGGTATCAATATTACCTTTACTGTACATACTGGCGGTGAGTGACCTCGATACTTTTTCCGGATCCTGGTATCAATATTTTTGTCGGTACTGACAATGAGTTTCACATCTATATGTTTCTCTCGCTACAGGTAATGATGATTGTATACATTTTATAAATCAATATTTTTACTTCTGTCAATCCTGGCAATGAGTATGAATATCGATATGTTTTCTCGATACTGGTATAAATAATATTTTCTAACGATACTGACAATGAGTATAATATCCATACTTATCTCTCAATACTGTTATCCATTTTTTCTGTCGATACAGGCAATGAGTATGAACATCGATACTTTTGTATTTTTTATATTTTTTTCTGTCGATATTGCCAAGGGGTATGAGATCGATAATTTTTTCTCGATACTGGTATCACTTATTGTTTCAAGACGTCGATATTTTTCACTCTATATTGGTATAAATTTTCATTTTTCTGTTGACACTGGCAATGAGTATGATATCGAAACATTCCTCTTGATAATGGTACCAAAATTCGTAAATCTGTCAATACTGGCAATAATTATGAAAATCGATTCTTTTTTCTTGGTACTGGTATCAATGTTTTTTCTGCCGATGCTGGCAATGAGTATGATATCGATACTTTTCTCCACGCTGGGAATCATGATGATAAACTACTTTTTTCTCGGTAATCCGTAGGTAATCGACATTTTTTTCTCAATGTCGGTTAATCATTATGGTATCGATATTTTTTCTGGTTCGTCGACGCTGCCACATCCGTTTAATTGTGTCCGCTCTCTAGTCTTAATGAAATTGGGTTGTTTTTAGTGCATTGTTATTTCATACAATAGTTTTTTTAAATGAAAATTATGATGAATTATGAAATCATACATAATAATGGCATACTTAATTTACATCCCAGTGTTAAATGTTATCTGGTAAAGAAAAACAAATGAGATAGTTCGAAAACTTACTACAACCAATAGAATCGGCAATTTGGAAATGGATGGATATCGTAAAACCTCCGTCACAACTGTCAAAAGTTTGTCTGCCATTTGCAATAACTCGAATTCAAGACTAATTATGTAAAGTACAGTTCGTTTAAATATATTCTTAGGTTGTTACATCTTTACTTCTTTGAAAGGACCTTTGAGCCTATTGTACCACGCATTTTTATTCTAATTTTTTTTGTCAGTCGCCCTCGCCGAAGGAAAAAATTAAAATTTAAGAAGGAATATAGTATAAAGATAAGGTGACACTGACCGAAAAGGTTTTCAAAAGAAACCGATTACAAAGGAAACGTAACAACACATTCCCATATTAAATGAGAAAGGAAAAGAAAAACGTAATCAAAAGAATCCTATTAACGCCTATATACACAAAAAAAGGGGATACCTGAAAAAAAGAGAACCCTATTGTCCAGCCAAAAACAGGTGTTAATACATGAGTCTTGGGTGTGTGCGTCTGAAAAGATAATCGACAAAACCCTATGCTGAGCCGGTGTAGGGTCAATTGTTGGGTCCGTCTTCACTCGCTAGTGTCCTTCTGCCGTTCAGCATGAGTTCACCGCCTTGCAGACCAACATTCTAGAAAATTTTCGTTTATTATTTGTTTCTTTTATGCAGAGGCTCTCTTTGTTAAGCCTATATAATTTCATTCACTTGCTGTTCTGAATGGAGTCGAATAATCTTGCGATGATAATACAGAAACTAATCGAGGGAGTGAAAAAAAAATAGTTTTTTTCGGTGGATCAGCACGTTTCCTTGATATGATAAGAGAGATAATAAATCTTATCCTTGGATGCGCCGTTAAAGGGTGTGTTCTTAAATGGCCGGCTTGGTTTCGCTTTATTTGGCTTTAAGAATGTGTAATTTTATTTAACAACTATGCCACAATGAATGGGATCGGATTCTATAATTTTAAATTTATTCCAGGTTTTGGTATGTTTTAAACATTCAGATTTAGAACGTTGTTGGCATATTGGTTCGACAAAAGAGTCTGCTTTTTATGAAATTTTATGCGTAAGTGCTTTTTATGAGTTTACACCCATTATCAGCATCAACATTTTTAAAAGCATAAGTATTATGTACTTGCTGATGAGGTGTATAAATTCTCAAAACGTACAAATAAATGTTGAAATAAGTAACAAATTTACGTTTAAAAAAACATTGATTTTTTAAACAAAACCAAAACTTAAAAAAAAGACAAATTAGTCTCAAAAATTTACATTTTCTAAAAAACAC
>CM077100.1:2482364-2510320 GCA_039619505.1 Cimex hemipterus
AATCAGGTTTGAGCACGGAATCTTTGGATCCTCTGTTCTATGTTTTATAGGGCTGTTCGTAAGCAGTACTAATTCTTCGTGTGTTTCTTTGCTTATATTCAGAATGAATGTATTTATTAGCGAGAACGTATAGTGGCCGGGCCAGTGGTAGAATATTGAGTATCAAAACCACCTCAGTTATATTAGTTGTACAATATAAGTGAAGTTTTTTCGTCTGTTATGTAGAGAAATGTTGCACCCTGTGTCCCATATTATTGAAGGACCGTTCCTTGGTCCCCCGCTTCGATTTTTAGAGGGATGTTTGTATACAGTACTTATTGATAACTCGCCTTGTGTTCCTTTGTATATATTAAGAGTGACTGTATGTATTAGGGTGAACGTTTAGTGTGAGAAGGCCAATGGCAGTATATTGAATACGGCAAAGGCACATGCAAAAGCACTTTTGCAGTATAAGTGAAGGTTATAGTTGCAATCCGAATCCCCAAAATAGCAATAATGCTATATCAAGTTTGTTTAGTTTTGACGAACTGATTTCAGTCCGAAGAGTCTTCACAGAACGTTTGATCAACACTGGCATCCAATCGGATAGGGTTCTTTGAGTCTGCCTGTCCTCGCTGTTTGTCATAAAATTCTGACAGACAATCCGCTAGGACAGGTTCTTGGTTCAGTTTCAGTAAAAGACAAAAATGCCTGGCAAATCTGAAAACATCTAGCTCCTTCGAATTACATTTTAAAATGGTGTACAAAAGAAAAATTTTTTTTGCCTCACAACCAGTCCATACGATTGAAAATATCTGTTTTGTGGATGGAAAGAAGCTTAAAACATCATTTTTTAAGATTTGAAGCTATCGTTGTTTTGCTTTCTGCTAGTATCTTGAGTACACGTCTTTTCGGTTTGTGTGTAAAAGCGGTCTGCACTTCGCCATGCTTATTTTTACATGACGAGATTGTGCATGCAGTTAAGTATGCCTGTAACATGCGGACAGCATTCCAGAAAAAGACTTGAACCATGCACTAGCTCGTTTGTCGCCGTCGGTGTTCACCCTTGGCAGTTTGCACTATTGGCAGCCGAGGTATGAATAAACGTCAACAATGAATCGCTTAGTAGACGTCTTCCATTTAATGGCATTAGCCGTCAAAGGGAACGTGACAAATCCATAAACTCGTTGCAGCATTTCTTGAGATAAATTCAGTCGTGCGAAGCGGAAAATTGAACATTGATTCCGAAGGATTTTCGCCAAATGGGCCCGATAGTTAATTTGACGTCCTAACAAAACCAAAATTATAATAAAACTAAACATTAAAAGTGCCTTCATCTTGAAATCAGGCGCAAAGCCTCTCCCATTCATAGGAGGTTTTGGTCGTATTTATAATTGATTATTAAGTTCTGGTCCCACCTAGTCAGCCCTTGTTTTGTTACTCTTTTACCTCTTTGCTTCATTTTCTCCAATAGTGTCGATCTCATAATCTTCCAGTCCATATAAACTTAGTCGACCTCGATCTCATCCTAATAGCTTCTTTTTCTCAGATATTTCGTCTAATGTCTTCCTTAGCTGATATAATGGTATACCAAACCAGTTGTGCTAGAATATCTGTAAATTAAAGCCGTGCCCTTCTATTGTCATATTCTGTTCTATTACAAAGAGCTGCACATCTTTAATTTTGGTATACCGAAGGTTCTACTTTTTCTTTTCGGACCTAAGTTGTGTCCATTCGAAATAAGGAGTAGGAATAAAGCCCAAACAACTCCGTTTCTCTTAGTTGTCATTCTTTTCTAAATAACAAAAAAATCGCTCCCTTACCTTTATACTGATGATTCCCTAATAGACCTTGTAGATAACCACGTTCGGCTACCCAAGAAGGACTCCACTTTAAAACCGTTATACTCTTCCTACTTCTAGTTCTATCCTGTATCAGATGACATTAACTGGCAGTCCATATACTCTGCACATTCCCGTCAAACTCTATCTTCATAAGCACAGAACTACAGTGTTCAGCCGTTCCTGACACATCCGTTCCTATAACTTGTGGAAATTCATTCTCACTCTATCCACCGAGCCTTTTCTTACATTAGGTCCATCTCTTTTATTACCGTTCAGTCATATAAATAAGTTTATTTTCCATTTCTCCAACTTTTATAATTCAAGCTCCACACCTCGCCATAATGCAAAAAGTTATAATAAAGTTTAAACCAATACAGACGTAAGAAACAGAGTTTAAAAAATCGAATTTTAAAAACCAATTAAACCAGCAGAAAACTCTGCACTCGGTGGGCATATGTGAGGGAGTCTCGAGGTCATCGTCTTTTAAGCCGACTTGAAGGGTTATCCAATTTGGAAAGTGTAGATAAGGCTTGGGCAGTATGGAAGGATAGATCGAAAGCTTGGACTGAACCTTTTGGACGCGAGATCCTATCACCTCAGACAAAAAGAATGTTGAGGTCGCTGTTGATAGTGAAGTTAGAGATGTAGCATGAACTTGAACGATTTATCTAAGGATTTTTATTGTTTGGATGGCTTAGCATAAACGAAGAATTCCACTCCGATGTACAAAATGGTCGCAGTAATGCCCTCAATAGAGTTACGCTAGCTTTGACGTACATCTTTCACCCCTAAGAGTATTCCTGGTTGTGTAAGTCAATAAGTTATTGGGAATTCCTCCTCAGTCTGCTGTCTAGGTATAGAGTCCTAAGTGTATGGTTTCCTGTATATGTCCTACCTTTGTCTGAGGACTTATTACTGGATAGATTGAACGGGTTGGATATTGGATGGCATAGCGGAACCACCCGAAATTCTTCTCCGTATATCCAAAGTTGTCGTAATTAATGTCTTGTATAAAGTTGAATTTTGACGGTCAAATCAAATTGCGGCCCTAAAATGTCTTCGTGGTTGTCCAAGTGTACGGAGACTGATGTCTTGATATAGTCTTATGTATCTGACGGACTGAAAGTCGGTAGATCCTTTTTGTTGGTTTTCGTCTAAATTTATAAATGGTGTATGTAAATGTATGAATTGCATCAGATTGCACGTCAATCTGCTGTCTAGGTATTGCCAATATCTGACGACTTGAAATCGGTAGCTCCTAGTTGTTCGTGTCCACTTATCCTCCGCGTTTTGCACCAGTCTTTGAGAAGGTCAAGTTGAAAATGAAGTCAGTGAGTTGTTGGAAATTATAAGAGAATTATGCACCTACGTGTAGGTGGTAGTTATAGGAAAGTCTGCATTGGCCATCAATAACATTTAGTGTTTCCGATAGATTCTTTTTTGTGCTTTTAGTAAACCACAGTCCCAAAAAATGACTCAATGATGTTGCTTAACACTGACAAAAAATTGTCGAAAAGAAATAAGCCATTAGATAGGTAAATCAGTTCGGTTTAAGTGAAACAGTGAGGAGTTGAAATATTCATGTCCACGTAGAGTCATTTAAATATTTCCTTTAAACACGACTAATTCTACGATGTAAGTTATTTGTTTCCTCTTATTTTAACTAAAAATAACAGGACTTCGGTTTCATTCCACCCAATAACCGTCCACCTAGTTTGCGTGGATTTAATAATGAACGGAATCGGTCATATGCCGTGTTACCGTCACTGTTATAAGAAAACCGGTTCAACACCTTTTACTTTTTACATTTAGATTTTGTTTTGTTTCACTTTCTTCGATGAATTTGGTACAGTTTTTTGACGAGCATTCCTAAGGGTTCTCACGTTTTATCTTCACCGGCCCCGTTGTACCGAGGCCGTTGAGCCCTCTATGCTCTATGTTTAACACGGGCGCATTAAAAATTTATTCGTCACGCCTTTTTCACATCGCAATCTTCTAGAGCACAGGTCCCACCGACGAATGACCCACGCGACGGCCATTCTTTTCCCAACCGAGTGATTGAATTTCTAAGGGCAAGCTTTTCCGATTGGAAGGAAAATCAGGAGTTAATTTACATTTCTCCGAGGTCGAAAGCATAAAAACAAATAGTTTTATTCGCAGACGGCCCAATGTGTCGATAAAATCTGAGAACATGTCAGAAGAAAACGTACCCATGACAAAATTGCCACCGTTTTCAAACATTGACAACCTGATCAATTTAAGTAACTTTCTGATGTCCTCATGCGATGGTTGAACGATTAAGGCGTCCGAATCGTATTTGCGATTCTGGATTCGAATACCAACATTGACTTTAAACTTATAATGGAAAATAATTGGGGAAAAATACCTTAATAACTT
Source organism: Cimex hemipterus (assembly GCA_039619505.1). Taxonomy (NCBI): domain Eukaryota; kingdom Metazoa; phylum Arthropoda; class Insecta; order Hemiptera; family Cimicidae; genus Cimex; species Cimex hemipterus. The sequence continues at coordinate 2,486,585 of CM077100.1, forward strand.
GGTAACTTTACATACTTCCTTTATAAATTAAAATGCACAACAGCATAACCTGACCTTTAGTCACTGTACATAGGACACATAGACAGCAGACTCCGGAGGAATTTCCAGTCCAATTTTTCCAGTAATAAGTCCTCAGGCAAACTCACTAACTTCATTATCCACAACGGCAGAGCGGAATCCTCACGCGAGACTGCAAAGACAAAAATTTAAAAACTGGGACAACTACGACAAATAAAACGTGTTACGACTGTAATGATAGTAGGACTGCTGACTGAACTCTGGAAACATGAACGGCATACATGAGAGCAAAAACAAACCTGTGTAGGTTTGCCAGGAAGAAGCGGAATTGAAGGATATACACAGGAACATGTAAAGGTACTTAGGGTACCATTTACTTAGGGCTATATCTTGACAGCAGACTGAGGAGGAATTCCCACTAGCCTAAAAGACGATAACTTCAAGAAGAATACTCTTAGTATTGCAATCTGTCTGTCAAAGCTCGACTAACTACGCATTGCTGCGACAATTTTGGGAATACGGAGTGGAACTGTCGGGTTCCGCCAAACCATCCAATCTCGAGCTTGTCCAATCCAAACCATTAAAAATCCTTAGATAAATAGTCAAAGCTCTTTACTGGATCAATAACTTCACTATCCACAACGATCTCAATATTCATTTAGCCTGAGGTGTTAGGATCTTGTTTCCAAAAATTCAAATCCAAGCTTTCTATCCATCCATTTCTATCACATACTGCCCAAGCCTTATCAACTTTTCCCAACCTGATAACTTGCCAAGTCGGCTTAAAAGACACGATGACTTCGCGACCCCCGTTTCCTCCGAATGCAGTGCTAACCAGTCGGTTTTTATAATTCGGTCTTTTACAGACCGGCTCTAACGTTTTCAATGGCTTCAAAATTATTTTAGAATCTCTCAACGATAATTATTGAAATGTTTTACTGGCCAAAAGCCGACAGGAATGCAACTGATTGAGAGATAACCTAAATTGGCGTCAAAGAAAAAATAAAAACAACTCGAATAGCAAGTAGAACGATCTATAAAAACCTTAGCTTAGTTAGTCATAAACTAAACTAAGAATAAATTGGAACTATAATACATCAAAGTTTGTAATCTGGTGTATCATGTTCAGAACAGGTCACCATAGGGCGGAGGTTACCGTACTACGATAATAAATCAAAGAAAGACTGATTATTCTTGAATATAATTAATAATATTTGTTATCATTCTTGATATACGAAAAGTTTTGTTATTGCTGGCGTTAGTCATTATGATGTTATCCTCTTTTAAGACGATTCGTCGACGAGATACAAATTAACCTTTCCGTATCAATCAGTTATTATTATTAAACATCGGTTTTGTTTTTTCTGTTCCAGCCGAGAAAACCACTGCGAAATAGAGAGACGTAGGAGAAACAAGATGACTGCCTACATAACCGAACTGTCGGACATGGTTCCAACATGCAGCGCCCTGGCAAGAAAGCCAGACAAACTGACTATTCTCAGGATGGCTGTGGCTCATATGAAAGCCTTAAGAGGTTTGTTCATGCTTACGTTTTTGAATGATTTGACTTTGTGGATGGATGTGGATGGATGGATACCAGGGACTGAGCACTGCAGCTGTACAGCTTATTGTACTATACCCTGGCTCCATTTTTGGGGGAGGGCTCACAACACAAAGTGAACTTGAGCCCCCGTTGTACCAGTGTTCTTCATGATTTGACTTTAGTTTCATTAGAATTGTCTGGGTCGTGTTACGTCACGTGGGATTCTTTTTTTTTTTGGGGGGGGGGCATTCCGTTCTTCTTGCATGATTCTACGGGATCACGAGTGACTGGGAGGGTTTTGTGAAATTTATGGGACTTGTTCAGGATTATATATCGTATACAAAGGATTTATGGTCGTTGTGGATTGCTTGCCTATTTTTGGCTGTTCGAATCCGTTCATTTTAGAAACGTTTGGCCGAGCCCTGATGTTCCAGTTCAATAATATTCTAGGCCAAGTAGGTCTTATTGATGTAAATATAATAGGCAGCTACAACTTGTCTTGGTACTACCCTAGATATAGGCATAACATCGAGGAGGATATTATTGAAGATGATTGAAGGATAGAGTTTTGTACATAGGGTGAAAGTGATTGCCCGAGGTGAAGATGTTACTGCAGGTTATGGAAGAGAACTAGATCTGTATGACAGAATAGGATCGCTATGTCATCAGAAAGCTTAAAGTTGAAAAGAGTCGGTCTCTTTATTACCTCACCCACTGAGACCAACATTGGTCTATTGTGAAATTTCCATTATCTAAAGCTTTTAAATTTTGAGGGGTTTTAACAGCTCCCATGTGCAACCTAGGGTCTTTGCTTTTTCTCTCCTACGAGTAGGCATCTCAGTCCACATAGGCTTTTTCTGCTGTTTTTTCATCCTGTCCATAGATACTTTTTTGGAGTGCAGTATCGAGTCAGCAGTCCTACTATTATTCTAGTTCTTACACGTCTTAGATATAGTTTTTTAATGAAATTTTTCCAATCTCATTGTACCAAAATTGATGGATCTACGTTTTAGACAGTTTGGTATGCTGCAAAAGGGTTCAGAGTCATTGGTGTTCTCATCTAATTTTTGTTATCCAATTTATCGGCTGCACTCTGCCCTGTACCCAAACTATGGTATTAGAGGGCAAGGTTCCACTGTTTTCTGTTAGCTTGCCTCATGCCTAGTGCTTTTGTCCAGTGCTTCTTTCTCAATTTTCTACTATCTATAGCATTTACACATTTCTGATGTGCAGGTCAGTGTGTTCCTTTTCTAAATACCTTACCTTAAAATTATGTTTTCCTAGTGCTATTAGGTAAATTAGGTATTCTCAAACAAGTTTGGTGCTAAAACCATTCTCATTTACTGCTTATAGTTGCTGCCCGAAAATGTGCAAATCAGTGCTGTTTTCATATTCTTCTTTATCGACTCCTTTGGGCAGAGTTGGATTGCAAGGATCTCACTTTGAAAGATAGTTGGGATCAAGAGAATAATTCGAAAATTTATCCCTACTCTACTCCCAGTGCTTGGAATTGCCTTTCTTCCAAATATTTCATGCCTTGGGATTTTACACTTTAATGGGTCTCCTTTGACTATATGGATGGGTCAGTCAAAGTTGATTTGTCCTATCAATTTTTCTAGTGGCTTCTCCTGCGATTTTATTTCCCTGTACCTCTTGAGTCAGTCGGCACTCTCGAAAGCTTTTGCACATGCATATGTACGTTTCCTGTTTGGAGTGTATGACTCTAGTCTGATCACATTATAGCATCCGTATAAACAGAATTAAAAATATTCAAAATGGATTTCTTATGTACATCCAATATAAATTAGGCAACAGCTCACATATTGTTAATGGTGGAATATACCGTCCCTTAAAAATCCCAAAATTCCTTTGGAGGTTTTAGGCTCATCTGACGCCTTGGGCACTATGCCCAGTCTTTCAGGGATGTTCAAAAAACAGGCTGCTACCAATAAAATAGCCAACTGCCTGTCAAACGTTTGGGACAACAGCAATATTACTTTTGGGTGTCACGCATCAGAGAGGGAACGGTTCTACTGTACGTAACAAAGAAAGAGGAACGATAAGAATAAAAGGGAAATTAGAACACAACAAAAATAAAGAAAGGAGAAAAACCGTGGATTAAACACGAAATATAGTCTTACTTTCTCCTCGGTGAATCCCGCAAGGAAACTTTACAGATATACCGGTTACATTACTTATCGGTCTGTGTAACTTCTAAAGAAATAATCGTTTGACTTTCACAGATCCATTACATCCAGGGAGATTGGATAACAAGGTTTCTATCATGTCTACTAAAGTTACGGCCGCTAAACCCGAATAACTATGGTTCATAAAAAACGGTGTTCTCAGTTTTCAACCTTCTGAGTGATGACGAGCATGACTAATTAAGAAGTTATGATCAGTTTTAATAGAATCCCAGCCATAAGTCACTCGCAAACACGCAGAATCGTCAGTTTAATTGCTCGCGGTTAAAACGCCCGGATTAAGGGAATCCAGCGAGTTAAGGTGGCATGTAAGTTACCGGAAATATTGGAACAAATAAAATCAGGTTTCAATCAAACTACTTAATTCAAATTTCACGTACTTTCTTTACTTATAACGATACCCAGCGAACAAACTCCGACTCAATTCGACCACGCTTGAAATCTACCAGCGTGAAAAGGTGGACAAGGGGAAATCAGTCGTTTAGAACCAAACTTTTACGACTAAGTTTTGTTTTATTTATTTAATTAGGTTTTGTAAAGGAAAAATACTAATCAACTCCGCAATGATTATAGCCTTATATATTGTCAGTTTGGAGTGTTGGTGGTTTCCCTTTTTTCTGTAGAGAAATTTCAAAAAAATTAAATTGACTGTACGGTCCCTGAAAATAGAAAAAAATTCCTTGAAGTAGTTTCTGTAACAAAAAGGCAACCAAATGAAATTGTCTGTACGATCAATAGAAAAGAAAAAACATTCTTGAGAATAACTTTTTTTTATTGCTGAAATTTTCTTTAGGGTCAATGGAAAAAAAAAACAAAACAATTTCAGTGCATTTTCAATTGTAAAAATACTTACGATCAAAATTGACTGTACGGTCCCTGAAAATAGAAAAATTCCTTGGGGCAGTTTTTGAATAAAAAGACATCCAAATGAAATTATTGTATGGTAAATGAAAAGTAGAAAGCATTCTTCGGCCACCTTTTTCTTCATAAAAAGACATTTTGTTAAAATTGACCTTGTCTTCAATTTACAGGAAGAAAAAATATTTTCAGAGCATTTTCTTGGATAAAAAGTTACTATGATTACATTGACTGTACGGTCAATGGAGAGGAAAAAACTTTCTTCGGCCCAATTTTTTTCTTAATATGACAAATTGTTAAAATTAACTTTGTCGTAAATATTTGAAGGATAAATTATTTCAGAGATATTTTTTGTATAAAAAGGCACCATCTTAAATTGACAGTATGGAAGGAGAAAATACGGTTTCACAGCATTTTCTTGGATAGTCAGTCTAATGGGAGTAGAAAATATTTTTTGGAAACAATTTTTCGTTAAACAAACATCCTATTGAAATTATTGGTCAATATATGAAGGAAAAACTGTTTCAGCGTATATATTTTTTGGATAAAAAGATATATTGTTGAAATTGGCTGTTGGGTCGATGGTAGGATAAACAAAGATTTCATAGAATTTTCTTGAATAAAACTCATTGCAATGAAATTGACTGTATGGTCACTGTAAGAAGAAAATAAAAAGATCGTGCTAAATTTGGCTGTATCATCGTCAAGTACTATATCTTTAAACGCCAATATTTACTTAAATTTTATAAAATAATCTTTGTACCATCTCTTCGTTAGGAAAGTGCTCTCAAGTGTGGCTTCTCGTTTAAAATAATTTTTTAGTCAATTAGAACTGGAGTCAGCGACATGGAATCGAAGGATTGTTTTTCTATGTGTTCATCAAATTGTGTTCCCAAATTCGGACCAACTAAAGGCAGCTGTTGAGAAAAAGCGGACTGCATTAGTCAACAGAAAGAGTCATTTCCCTCCATGACAACGCAAGGTCTATTTTAGGTGACGCGGCATTGTTGCACTGGGGCTGCGTCGTGCTACCTAGGATATAGCAAGATTAACATCTGCTTCTATCAAATAAATTATTTTTAAAATAACCATTTTAAAAGACTAAGTTCAACGAAAGAAGTGGAAACTTCATTGGGGCAAGTTTTTAGAAGGGACATGTCGTAATTGAGTGTATGGTCAATGTAATATAAAAAACAGTTCCAACGCAATTTTTTGGGTTAAATATAATTATGATGGAATTTACTGTACGGTCAATGAAAAGAGAAAAAATACTTGGAAGCAATTTTTTTGGATAAAAAGACATCCTAATGAAATTGGCTATGTGGTCATCAAAAGATACGATGGAATTGACTGTGGTCAATAATAGAAGAAAAAATATTTTGGTCCAATTCCGCCAAATGGTCAAACCCTTCAAACTTTTTTTTTAAATTAAAAAAGTGTTGAAATCGACTGTGTGGTAAAAATATGAAGAAAAAACTGTTTCATTTTTTCTTTTTCTTTTTTTATATAAAAAGTCATAATTAAATTATTCAACAAATTGGACAAAAAGTGTTTTTCTATTATCGACCGCAAAATATTTAAAAAAAATATTTTTGGTCCAATTTTTTTAAATAAAAAAAAAGATGAGTTTGACTGATCAGGTCAATGGAATAAGAAATGCAGCTTCAGAGCAAGTTGTTGGGTCAAAAGGAATTATGATGAAATTGACTGACTGTACGGTCACTGAACAGGGAAAAATACTTGGAAGCAAGTTTTTGGATACAAAGACATCCTAAATTGGCTATGTGGTCCATATATGAAGAAAAACTGTTTCAGAACTTTTTTCAAGAAAAAGATATGATAGAATTGACTGTCAAATGGTCAAAATCTTCAGACTTTTTAAATTAAAAAAAAGTGTTGAAATCGACTGTGTGGTCAAAATAGGAAGAAAAACTGTTTCATTTTTTCTTTTTTTTATTTATAAAAAGTCATGATAAAAATATTCAACAAACTGGACAAAAAATGTTATTCTATTGTCGACAACAGAGTAGACAAAAAACATTTTTGGTCCAATTTTTTGATTAAAAAAACAAGAACGATGCAATTGACGGCATGATCAATGAAATAGGAAACTGTTTCAGAGTATTTTTTATATAGAAAGTATTTACAATAAAATTGACTGTGGTCAATAGTAGAAGAAAAATATTTTGGTACAATTTTTTTTAATAAAGAAAAAAAAGAATTTGTCTGCGCGTAGTCAATGAAGTAAGTAAAAACCAGTTTCAGAGCAATTTTCTGTGTTTAAAGAAATTATTTCAAAATTGAGACTGTATGGTCAAGAATAGAGAAAAATTTCTTGGAAGCAAACTTTTGAATAAGACATCCAATGGAATTGGATGTATGACCATGATACGGAGAAAAACTGTTTCAGATGTTTTTTTTTAATTAAAAGACCCTGGAATTGACAGCGGTCAATATCAGGAGAAAAAAAGATTTTTGTCCTATTGAACGGTCAATATCTTCAGACCATTGTTTTTTGTTTTGTAAATAAAAAAGGTTCAAATTGACTATGTGGTCAATATATGAAGAAAAACTGTTTCATTTTTTATATAGAAAGACTTAATGTTCAAATTAACTTTGGTCAATCATAAAATCGTATTTGGTCCATTAAAAAAAATAAATAAATAAAATTGATTGCGCATGGTCAACAAAAGGAAAAACTGTTTTGGATGTTTGTAGCTAAATTGTTTTATATGACATACTTTTTGTAATTACTACCCGCTGCCGATGAGGTTGTACAGGAAACACAAATGATGGCGTATAAACCAAAAATCGTGCGTACCACTTTCTATTAATTAATTATTACCCGTTACCTCATTGGTCACCATACTTTCACTTTCGTGAAGAGGAGACCATCCAAAGGTATGAACCGGCCATTTTTGCCTCTTCGGGTTTGTACCTTTTGGACAAAATGCCATCCTGTTTCGTCCTTCTACTTCTTCACCATCAGAGACAATCATTTGTGTTACTGATTGTGTTCAAAAACGGAAAAGTTGAAATGTCTTGGGGCGGGGGGGGTGAATTCAAATTCCCTTCCAAATAAAAGCTTGAGACGAAAGGCCAATTTGTTAAAAGCCAGCCGGATAAAAACGTTTCTAAGAAGTCCTTGGAATTTGCACCGATCTCGGGCGGAATTCTCGAAAAAATATCTGCCCCATTTATTTAAATACTTCCTGCCTAGCGTATTTTGACGTTTCCTTATCGATAATTCGCCCTGCTGGATGGGTGTATATTTCTCAAAGAAGGCAATACAGTAGAATCCCGGTATATCGTATCCCGATTTATCGTATATCTCGGTATATCGTATGATAGTTCTGGTCCCTTGAAAAAATCTCGATAATTCGTATAAAACCAATGCAATTCTGTCCCCTCGGTATATCGTATTTTTTCCGCCTTTGAAATAGGAAAAACGTCTTATAATTCGTATTTTTTCGGGCCAAACGTCTTGTATATCGTATTTTTCCGTGGAATGAAGTAATGAGTTTTCTAGGAATTTTTTCATAGAATGTTTTCAACACCGGATGTACCGTCTTTCGAACAAAAGCAAGGAATAAAATATTTTTCGAATCAGTATCCAAAATGCCTCCGAAGAGAATAGAACTCTCTATAAAAGTTAAAAAAGAAATTATTTGTGCCATTAGAAGTGGGGAAAAACAAATTTGTGTCGCGCGGCGTTATAAAGTGGCACCGTCGACGATAACATCGATTTTAAAAAAAAGAAGACGCCATAAGAGCAGCGGATGAAAACTCGAAAAAGAAGCGATTCGCAAAAGGTGAGGTTCCTGATATAGAGAACGCTCTCGTTAAATGGATGAACAGGGCCAGAAATTCAAATGTGCCAGTCGGATGGCAGATTCTGAGGGAAAAAGCTAAGTTTTTTGCAACGAGATTGGGAATCTCAAATTTTATGTAATAAAATGTGTACATATGTAATTACATATATATAACTTCGATATTCCGTATTTTGTTTCATTTATACCCCCGATTTAACAAAATCCCGTTATAGCGAACATCCCGATATATCGTATTTTTTTCCGTCCCCTTGGAGATACGATATACCGGGATTCTACTGTATTTATTTCAAGGGCTTCGATTCTGTAAACTTGGCACCGTCACAAAACTTACTCAGTTTTAACTAACGCATTTTAATTCAAGTCGCGTGCATCCGGTTTTTATTGTGCCAGCGTTGCTGGACGTTCCTACCTAAGTAGCTTCGCATTGCTTCTGTTTTACGTCATTTATTCCAAGAAACTTCAAAATTAGAAAAACATAAGACGCATTTTTCGCCATGCCTATTTTTACTGATATTTTTGTATGTAATGATAAATAAAACGTTAATTTCCACAGAAATGGCAGTCATAATGTTTGGATATTTAAGCTTAATGGAAATAACAGAATTGTCCATGTTAAAACCCCAATAAAAAAGTGGTAAACGGCTGGTTAGGTTAGGCAGGGTTAGGATTAGGGACCGTAAGTTATGGGTTTTCACACGAATAATCTGGATGGATCTGGTCTGGATGAAAAAACAATTTAATTGCTACTGCCAAGCTTTCGACCTATTTTAAGATTATCACCACGACAAAATAGCCTTAAATATATCTACAAACTGACATAATTAAGTTTTACTATTCAGCCCCAACATTATAAAAGTCTGTCTTAAAACATAAAGAAAATAATAGAATTTTCCATCTTATAACCGTAATAAATCAATCTGTAAGGGACAGGTTAGATTAGTGCTAGAGATTAGGATTAGAATTAGGAACAGTAAGTTAGGTTAAGTAGGGTTAGGGGTTTTTCACACAAAATATCTGGATCTCTGTACAGTCTGGATGAAAAAACAATTTCATTTGTTACTACCTAGCTTTCATCCCATTTTAACCTGATCTACAAGACAATGTAATTGTAAATATATCTACAAACTGACATAATTAAGCTTTTAATAAACGGTTTCAAATTTCTTGGAAGACCGATTGTCTCAACATTGCCAAGGACTGTCTTAGAGCTTAAAGAAAGTAATAGAATTTTCCATGTTATAAGCGTATTTAAAAAAAAAAAAAAGGACAGTTTGGGTTAGGGTTGGAGGTACGATTAGGATAAGGAACTATAAGTTAGGTAAAGCAGGATTAGGGTTTATTAGGGGGGGTCAATATTAGGACTGAGTCAGTCTTTTGAAAACATTATTATAAACTTAATTATGTAAATTTGTAGGCATCTTTACGTTGGTTTTGCCCTGATGAAAATTAAAAATAAGTCGAAAGCTTGCCAGTAACGATTGAATTGGTTTTCATTCAGACCACACCGAGATCCATATGATTAGTGAATAAAAATAATAGCAAATATATCTAATACTTGAAACAGAAACTTTGTTAGCCCCCCCCCCCATTAGTTTATGGTCTTAAAGCATCAATTAGACTTAAAACAGCTTTCATATCGCACACAGGCATGATGTAAATAGTAAACTTTTTATTAATTCATTCAGATATAATAATAAAGTATAAAAAGTTGTATTGTATAAAATTTTCACCTTGGTTCATTTTGCGCTTGGTTAACCAGATGTTCGAAAAATGTACAAACTCCAGGTTCATCAATTCCTCAGATTTTGGTTAAGTTGGGCAGGGCCATTGATAACTACCTACTACGTACCAGAGAAGCAACAAGGAGGTCAATTTGTCTGATGAGGACGCCTATCAGCCCTGAACCCTTTTGACACACACCAAATTGCAAAAACTCAATCAGACAATTGATTGAGAAGTTGGCCTCCAGAAAGAGGAGGAATTTTTGTTCTTTATATAAAAAAATGACTTTTTTTTTACATTTTTGTTTTGTTTGATCAGAGTAAATGAGAGATTAAGTAATCACATTTTTTTTTTCTGTTTTGTCTCTAATGTATTGTTATGTCTAATGTTGTATTATTCCAGTTAGTCTTTGCATAAAAACAAGAAACGATTCATGAGTTAAAATTTTTCAGGAACAGGAAACACAAGTTCGGATGGCACGTATAAACCATCGTTTTTAACTGACCAGGAATTGAAACATTTAATCTTAGAAGCTGCTGATGGATTTTTATTTGTTGTTACATGTGACACTGGACGTGTAATTTATGTTTCTGACTCTGTCACACCTGTTTTAAACCAATCACAGGTATTTACTGCTACATAATATATATTAACATTATTGAAAATATAATATTTAATTGAAGAACTTGTTTTTTAAATTGTAGAACGATTGGTATGGTTCTGTTATTTATGAGCACCTCCATCCAGAAGATGTGGACAAAGTACGGGAACAACTTTCAACCCAAGAGCCACAGAATTCTGGCAGGATTTTGGATTTAAAGACTGGAACTGTGAAGAAAGAAGGCCACCAATGTTAGACAATTTAGTTAGTCATAATTTAAAAGAAAATTAACGACTTTTGTATTTCAGCATCGATGAGACTGTGTATGGGTTCCCGGAGGGGATTCATATGTAGAATGCAAGTGGGAAATGTTGGACCGGACACACTGACAGTTAGCCATCTGAATCGGCACAAGCAGAGAAATTCGCTGGGCCCGTCAAGAGATGGCCACAATTATGCAGTAGTCCACTGCACTGGATATATCAAAAATTGGCCTCCGACAGGTCAATTTGATAATCATCCTTTGTCAGGTTTATCGACTTTCTGTTTATTTTTTCACTTAAAACTTTTTTGACTATCCACAATGTATTGAAGCAGGTATCTTGAATAGTATATCTTCGTGAAAATTGACTTTTGTGATATTATGATGTTTTATATTTATTACAATACCATTTAAGTCGTTAAATATAAGAATTTAAATTTGTTAGCACCAATATCATTCTGTAGTAGATGTAAGTGACAGGTTAGATTAGGTATGGTAAGGAGTTTTCTCCCTTTAAACTATTATTTATTACATATTATTTTACTACCTTGTTTTGAAATGAAGCGATCTCGAATAATGAAAATAATTTTAATATGGATATATTTTTGATAATCAATTTTGCATTACCAGGGGTTGAGTTAGGTAGAAATGGTAACAGCAGGTGAAGTAAGGTTAGGGTTAGTGTAAGAAACAGGTTAGGTTAGTTTAGTTAGATTGGGTAAAGTTTACAGTCTCTCTGTTAAACTCTTATTTATTACATACTTACTAGCTCAAATATACTATTTTAATGATGGTTAGGGTAGGTATACATATATGGTTAGGGGGACAGCTTAGGTTAGGTTATGTTAAGTAGGGTTACAGTCCCCCCTCACTAAACTCTTATTATTATTTTACAACCTCATGTTTAACCAACCTTTTTTATACTGTGATCCATACAGGTTTATTAAGGAAGCACTAGGATAATGATCAAACTGCAGAAAGTGCTCTTTTTTTTTCTCACACAACTAAGCACTGGCTCTAATACTATTCCCAAAGCCTATGATTCCTTGGTTTTTCCGTTACTAGGCCATTGTCACCCATCATCCTCATTACGTCATCCAGTTCGTCCAATCCAAATCTTTCCACTCCTGCAATACAATCTCACCTCCCTGTGACCAAATCCTTCCACAGTATAAAATATGCTCCGTTAAACTAACTCCCTCCTCTTAACTACCTGCAATGTCACTTCCCTGATCTCTTTTAAACATTTCCTGTACATGCACCTCCTCTCCCTCCAAACAGAGTCTATTTAACCACAGTTTATATTTACTCGGTAATTATCATTTCTCTATGTTAATTTTCAGAATAACACTTTTTAGTTTTAACCCCTTTGGGTTTCGTTTTGTATAAACCCGTTGATATTATGTTCATCACCACAACAAGGTCAAAATGTTAATAATTTTTACTTTAGCCTCTCTATTATTCTTGAGGACCTCCTGTCTAGAGTAATTATTACTCTTACTTAAAAATTACTTAGTTTACTTAAAATTACACAATGTTACACAATTAATACTTAAAAGGGGGCGTCGGTGGCCGCAAAGTTTAGTCTTTGGCACGGCGCTCATCACTGTAAGGTAAAGGTCCCGGGTTCGAATCCAGCGGCCCTGTATTCGAACCCAACATACTTACAAATGGGCTTTTTTTTTTCAAAAACACCAGCACCCTGAGGGTTTATATAATCTCTGCTGTTGCGAACCCTCGTAAAAACAATAAAAATAAAAATAAAAAAATAAAATAAAAATAATATTGGGTTGTCCGGAAAATAATGCAGGATTTTAAGTTTTCATTAAAAAAAATCTATATAAAATATTCTGTTTACGTTTACAGGATTACTCATTTGTATGAATGTCAACACTTATTAATCCTCTTCCAAATGATATTGTTTGTTTACCTCTGTAGCATTCCGCTACTTGGAAATAATTCAGTCATCCTTATAATGTCAAAGCGAGAATTTCGTACGATTTTCTTTTACGAGTTTAAACTCGGCCGAAGCGGAGCCCAAACGGCTAGAAACATTAACCAAGTCTGGGGCGAGGGTTGTGTTAATGAGTGCACTGTGCAAAGGTGGTTTAAAAAATTTCGGGAGGGAGATTTCAGCCTTGAAGGTGAAGAAGGTCGTGGAAGGCCTTCCTCTCTTAATGATGATGTTCTGCGATCAGTGGTGGAAGAAAACCCCAAAACAACTGTTCGAGAACTTGCAGAGCAACTCAAAGTCAGTAAAACGACCGTCGCTGACCACCTCAAGGCGATTGGAAAAGTGAAATCGGAAAGGGCCCATTTTGTTGCATGACAACGCTCGACCACATGTGTCACGTGTAACGTCACAAAAATTATTGGAGCTTGGCTATGAAACTTTGCCTCACCCACCCTACTCTCCGGACCTCTCGCCTACTGACTACCATTTTTTTTAGTCACCTGGACCACTACTTACAACACATAATATTCAAAAATCAAACGGACCTGGAAAATGCATTTATTGACTTTATCAATTCTAAAAATTCTGAATTCTACTCAGACGGAATTAATAAGTTACCAACACGTTGGGAGAAATGTATTGAGAGTATGGGAAATTATTTTGATTAAAGAACATTGCTTTAAAGTAACTAGTTTCTTTTTTTTTTTTGTTTAATACCAAAATCCTGCATTATTTTCCGGACAACCCAATACTTAAAAAATTACCAAAATAATTATTTCTCCTTCTTCTTCACTTTTCTCGGTGGGTCTTTAGGCACTTCTTTTTATGTGATAATTATGTTACTGAAGTAATCATTGTTTATTTTTAAAATAATTATTTTAACACAAATATCATTTTGATTCTAAAGCCACCAATATATTGAAAGAATTGAATAATGAAAATAATTTTAATGTTGAATCAACCATTAAAAGGTATTTATATTAAAATAATTTTAATGCAGATATGGTTGCAGTAGATCAGGTAGAGTCAAAGTTAGTTTAAGAGAGATTAGGTTAGGTAGGATTGAAAAAGGTTATTTTAGGTAGGGTTAGAGTTCCCTCCCTCCATTAAACTCTTATGTAATGTCAATTTAAATTGTCTTTTATTTAAAGTTTTGTTTTATTTAAAGTTTTAAAGTCTTTTGTTTAAATTTAAATTTACCTGGCGTATAGTTCAGTGCTTAAGATTTTTTTGAAAGACATTTTCAGATACCAAATTTTAGCATACTTCTCAGATCTTTATAAATTGAATCATTTAACACTGATGTTTTTAAAAGAAAAGCTTTTTCACTAAAATATATATTTGGATACCTATCATGATGCATTATAGGAGTATTTAAATACTTATAAGTGAAAATGACAGGAATTGTTTCAAACCAATCAAATATGTTATGATTTTTTATGATGAAATTTAATTTGAGTAAAAATTTCTTTCAGCAGTTCAAATGGAAAGAGGTGTCGAAGATGATGGTACACATTGCTGCCTTGTAGCCATTGGTAGGCTCCAAGTTACATCAACACCAAATACTAGTGATATTTCAGGGTCTAGCAGTAATTCTGGTACAGTTTGATTTATTTGAAGAAAAAAATAATAATAGCTTTTGTTTATGTTTGTTGTGTATGTTTCAGAATTTATATCTCGCCATTCAATGGAGGGAAAATTCACATTTGTTGACCAAAGAGTAATTACTATATTAGGCTATTCTCCGCCAGAACTACTTGGAAAATCTTGTTTTGACTTTTTCCACCACGAAGACCAAACGCACATGAAGGAATCTTTTGAACAAGGTTATAGTCCTCATATTTAAAAAATTTAAACAAAAAATATAGATCTTTTAATACAGTTGATTTTGTTATTTTCAGTTGTAAAATTAAAAGGCCAAGTGATGTCAGTAATGTATAGATTTCGAACTAAAAACAGGGATTGGTTGTGGTTAAGGACGTCCGCCTTTGCGTTCTTAAATCCTTACACCGATGAAGTCGAATATATTGTCTGCACCAACACTACTGCCAAGTAAATAATCTGTCGTTAAAATTATTACTTTGTGTGGAGTTGATTTATAAATTTCTTGTTTTGGTTAGGTCACTTCAAACTGGACCTGAAAACGAGGCTCCACCGCCAGAAAATGTCAGCTATCAACCAGGAGTTGACTACAGCTTACAAAGATATTCAACTCACATTCCGCAGCACAATCTTCACGGTATTTTAACTGGCTGTTTTTCCCCCAATTCAATTGCCTTAAATATATGAAATGTCAATAGGTGCAGATGCCAGAGCCAGCCATGTTTACAATTATGAAACTACGCAATCACCACTAGAATATGTGACACCTGCCCAACAAACCATGGCCCGAATAAACAAACCAACAGCAAGTCCTACACCTGCCCAGTCAGCATGGACTTTATGCCAGGTTGTCCATTAACATTATTATTAATAAGCATATATATAATTTTACACTGAATTAAAAAATGTAACTATAAATGTTGAAATTAAATTTTCAAAGTACAGCCAACAAAAGTCGATTGTTTAATGCCATATTTCAGTCATCTGCTCTACAGCATTTGGATTTTGTTTGAAAAATGTCCTACTACAGTTTTTAGGTATTGAATTATAAGAAATTTTTTAACATGGAAATGTTTTTGAGCTGGATAAAAAATTGTTTTCGTTATTGATTTTGCATTAACAGAAAGTGTGCTTGGGTTTGGATAGGTTTTTAACTTCAGTATATATTTTTATACAACAAGTAAAACAGTTGATATGTACATATTTAAAATGGAATAAACCAAAACAGTCTGGCACTAGTGTTCAAAGAATCACACAGTAGTAACCCTTCTAGTAGTAGACGACATCTCGCTGCCTAACAGGTTTGACACTCATTAGCGAAAGGAATATTGGAGATAATATAAGATGTTAAAACTGAAGAAATAATGCAAAATTTTGTGTATCAGGATTTTACGTTATATTTCACAAAAGGAATGAATTGTAGCATTTACAATTTTTTTGGGTCGGTAAATCTGAATGTGATTATTAGTTGGAATGTTTGGTTTAACTCCTCAGTTTGATGCCATAAATCCATGTTTTTTACTCTTCTTTTTTGGTTGGTGACTTTTTATATTTCTTGGGTGTCTTTTCAGCAACTAGACAACCATCAAAATGAAGCAATAATTCAGATCAAAAGAGCATGAGTTTAATGGTTGTCTAGTGTGAAAAGAGACCTATGAAATACATCCAAATGTTTTTTTTTTGTTTTTTTTTATTGTTCTATATATCTCTATATGTTTCAACACATTATTAGTCAGAGAGGGTAAGTGTTATAAGTTGGCTTTTAGAATTAGGGTTAGGTTAGATTTAGAATTGGGAGAAAGGTTTAATTATGTTAGGTTGGGTTAGGGTTAGTGGAAGGCACAACTTAGTTTAGGTTATGTTAAGTAGGGTTACAGTCCTCCTTCCATTAAACTTTTATTATTATTTTACATTATAATTTTACAAATTATCTATTTTTTTTTCTATTACAATCTTTCCTATACTGTGATCTAATATATATACGTTTATTGTGGAACCCCAAGGATAATGAACCTGCTGTGGCTTTTTCTCACACAACTAATCTCCTTTTTATGAGAATTATCTTACCACAGAAAATAAATATTTAGATCTTTTTAAACAATTACTTTAACATGATTTTCATTTTTATCAAATAATTATTCAGAAAACATGAGATGTGGTCTAGTGTGACATAGGTTTCAGAAAAACATTTTTTCTCGTGCCAAATGTTTCGATCTTTATTGAGACCATCTTCAGGGCTCAATAAAGATCGAACTGTTTGGCAAAATAAAGAAAATATTTTTCAGAAACCTACATCACACCAGAATGCATCTCACGATTTTCTAATAATCATCAAGTAACGGTCACTAATCATCACACATTTCTAAAACAAAATAATTTAACATGGATGTCGTTTTGATCGTTAATTCTACATTGTCGAGTGTTGTGGTAACATACAAATGGTTACAGTAGGTTATGTAGGGTTAGGGTTACTGTACCGGACAGGTAAAGGTAAAGTTAAGCTAGGTAGGGCTATAGTCCCTCCCCATTAAACTCTTATTTATTACATATTATTTTACCACTTAATGTTGTATTTTAACAAATTATCTTTTTTTTTTATTCCAACTTTTTCCATATTGTGATCCATACAGATTGATTAGGGGGGACCCCTAGGATAATGACCTGATGAATGAAATTGTCCAGCTTTTTTGTCAAAACTGTGGTGCTTTTTTACACACTTCTCTTTATGTGAGAAATATCTTATTAAGAAAATAAATATTTAGATCAGATAGAAGATAATTTTATTAATAACAGAAACTAACATTAACACAGATATGTTTTTGGTTATTGATTTTAAGGGGTAAGGAATAGGTTAGGTTAGGTTAGGTATGGCGTAGGGTTAGGGTTAGTGTAAGGTTGGGTTCGGTATATAAGGTTTAGGGCAATAAAACAAAACATTTTTCTTTTCTTCTTAAGCTGGTAATTTCTGTCTCTCCAAGATGTATAGAATGTGGACTGGAAAAATGCCATATGTCCCAATAAGTCCTAAATCTAAATTTTCATCATGTGAGTAGTTCTGTGATGGAACTGTGATGCAAAAGTGACTCCAACAGTCAACAATCGATGCGCAGGGTTATTTTGTATGATTGGAGCAAGCATACTTGCGGGATAAATAATTTGTCAGAAATGCAATACCACATGAGTAGAGAGAATATAAAGTCAGATTTTTCCTTTTATGTAAACACCAAGCACACTTATAAACTAACTTCAGGAAACTTTTTTAAACCAACAGGAGAAAAAAGTTAAAACCGACAAAAATGTTTAAGTCACCTAAGAACTTGAACCTCCACCGGATTGGATTGTGGGATGACTTGGATGTGCAAAGACCTGAATAAAAAGAATTTCTTTTCAATGTACACCCTTGGGACAAAATGAGTCCAAAAACACAACTTTTCAGCATTATAACTTTACAATTCATACTTTCGGTACAGATTCAATTGTATTAGTGACCTGTTTTCTTTTCCTTCTCCTGTATTATGGCAAGATTTCCTTCTTGGCTTTATCAGTTGGACATTCAAATACGCACTAATCTTATTTTGCATAAAATTTGACTTCTCCAGTTTTGCCTCGAGGGTGGAATATAATAATGACAGATTTGAGTGGTCACTCAGATTATTTTGAGTATTTATATTCAGTCATTTTTATCTATTTTTTTTCCAAGATTACAAATCAGATATTCACTATAATTCAGTGTCTTATGATCGAGCTTCTTATAACAATAAGAAAATTTATTATTTCAAATTTTTTATATATTTTGATAGCTAACAAATTTTTGTTTTTAGCCTGTGAGTGAAGGGTATCAGTATAGTGAGGTGAGTCCGTCTCGGTCACCAACCGGACCAACATACACACAACTCAGTGGCGGAAATAGAGCGACTCAAGCTCCCTATCAAAATACCACAACTAACCCTGGTAATATTATAATCTTTCCTGAAATATTATGTATATGAGTGGATGTTTTAAATGGGGATGAATCTCCTTCATTGCAATGCTGGTGGGTGGGGAAAACAGCTAAATTATCAGAGCATATGAGGCAGAGGGTCAAAGAAGAGGTTGATATATTGGCCAAGGATCAATCATGTCATGTCGCACTCTTTAGCGGCATATTCTACTTGGAACAGGAAGACTATTCTTTTTATGGGACCTACTCATGGAAAAGCATACGAATACATACGGGAACCCTTAACAAAGTTACAAATCTGGACAAAAAGCCTTAAGCTTAACAAAGAGCTATAAAATCAGAGTGCATAACAGACTGATATTGGTCACAGCCCTTTTAACGTAAACATTAATGAAGGTGGTTAAGAACTCTTAATGTGAGACTGGGTAACACTACTTGTTGTAAATGATGGTTCTATTCACATATTTAATCTAATGTTGAGTAAATTAATTATTTAATTAATAATTTTTTATTTACAAAACGTGAATCTACATACTCACCCCACCTTCATCTTTTCTATTAATTTTAGTAACACAATATATCAGTTGTCATCAAGTGAACTTTTGCCATGGATATACTTTTTGATTTAATCTATAATAGTTTTATGTGACTATTTTTGTGTTACCTTGAATTGAGTTGGGTTAGGCTAGGATGTGTTAGGTACATTTTAGGTTAAGGTTAGAGTTAGAGACAGTTTAGGTTAGGTAGGTTTCACATTAAGTTAGAGACACTTTAGGTTAATTATAATGCGCCGATAACGGTAATGAAATGAAAAGGGTTAATTTTGTGTCATTCCACACGCTCCTTGGGTATGTTTGAACATATTTTAAATTCCATGTCCCTGTTTCTAGGTTTATGGCCATGGCAGTCCCAAGGTCAACCAGATGGACAGGGTACAAGCAATAGTGCTGGTCATCCCGTAGGCAGTGGAACCGGGCAGCCCAATCCGCCACATGAATTATCTGACGTGATGATGATGCAGATGTTGGACCAACAGTCAACATTCGAAGACCTAAATATGTTTAATGAATAGCAGATAAAGACTTAGTTAAACACGGTTGTCCAAGTTTAAATTGTACTCAAGGATATCAACCTGGTTTGCTAATGCCATAGTTATGAGAGTGAATTAACATAAGTGTAAATATATAATTTTAAAGAGAAAGGATTGAAAAAATAAATAAATAATATGAAATAAAGCTACTGTTGTATTTATTTGCAGTTTTAGATTTGTGCTTGCGATCTTTATTGAGCTGTGTACTTTTAGAAGTTTTCTAGGTAGGTCAAAAGATAGCAAGAATTTTATGAATTAATAATAATTTTTGTTAGCATTTTTAAAAATCTTATTTATGTAAAAGCAATATTGCCATCTGTGGATGGAAAATAGCACATTTTTTAATTATCAGTGCTAAAAAAAAAAACTAAAAAACATGCTATTCTGCCTTAAGGAGTGATTTTGGCTCACTCAATTTATTTATTTGTGACTGTCATTAATTATTAAAATTGGTGTTTATATATGTATATGAATTATTGGACTTATTACCCTTTTAAAATTAAAAAATAATTTGTATCTTTTTTCGTGGTTATTAATAATAATTATTTTTTATAAGAATAAAAATGGTCAATCTTCAGATGTAAAATTTAAATATATAATCATTGTAATTACACGCAACAAAGTAAAATTCTTGTTGGTATAAAATTGACTTTATTCTGTACTGCATGATAACACCTTCACCTTCAGCATGCCGTTTTGGGGGATGGTCTTGCACCGCAGAAAAGAACCGAAGGTTTGTTTTAGGACGACCTCAAAGCGAAATCTGTGCCCAAGACTATGAAGATGACATCGTTATACTTGTCAGATGAATTATCACTTCAACATTAAACAAACTATTAATTAGTTTTCAGTTGAGATGATAATATGTATATATTATTATATAATATTATTATTGGTTGAGTGGACCACGAAAATAGTGAATTAATGATTAAACAAACTCTTAGCATGATAGAGCAATGGTGCTCACAACAGGGAAAAAACTCTGAAAAAACTAAACAAGGTTAAATACCGAGGAATAAATAAACGAACAGCTAAAAAGTAAGGGAATGTCTATTCTGGAGTAAGGACAAAAAAAAGGTTTTCAGATTATCAAAAGTATATTGTTCAGCTCCAAAACAGTCCTGCAGGTCCTCACGTCCACTTCACCAATCGATTTTTTCCTCCAGAGCAAAATTACTCTTTGATGACTGAAGGAAGGTAAAAAAGTTTTTGTCTGATCTAGTGTAAATCATAGCGACTGAACACTGCACCAAGGAAATAAAAAGGTTACGAATACATTCCCAGAAGATAGCGATTTCCTCTGACAGTCAGGCAGCACTAAAAGCCTTAGGCCTAGCCTCATTGGAGGTGAAGGCAGAGGGCTTGGCATGGAGGCTGTGGCGAAAGTAAGTGGCACCAATGACCTGGCCCTGACATGACATGTAACTACTTCAATCCACTCAGACACAAACCAATCTCAACCAACAACCTTTCAAATTTTCCCTCTTTTGGCCATAATTTCAAATGTTTACCTTAAGGCTAAGTCTAGGACGGGCATTAATATCACCTAGATTTACCCAGTTTTACAATTAACTTGTATAGTAGTCTGCTTCCAGTTGTTTTAGGATCTATAGTAAGCACGGGTACTCCGGACCTAATGGAACCTTCACTTGCAGCATATATCATAATAAAGCAGCACTATTGACCACAAAAAGAATTCGGTCTCAGTGGCTAAAACTGAAAATGGCCCATCGGCTAATATGACCTACAATAATCAATGGCTCACATGGTGGACCAAAGCTCACTAAAAACAAGCTACCCAAACATTACATTAACAAACCTGCGAATCACAGAGGAGCAATGAAAACAACCTACAAGAATCAAGGAAAGAGCACATTAGTCTTCAAAAACAATCAAATTAATGGGAACTAAACACTTCAAGCATTCAACAGTGATTAAAAAAATCCAACACCTTCTTAGAAATGTGAACTGATTACATGATCCTGGAAACATTCTGTACAACATGTAAAGCCTCAACAAGACAAGAATTCAGGTGAAAATTAGTTACAATATGGAATACAGGGACAAAACAAAGAAGGAACTGGAACAGGTGTTTTCTGTACTATCCCAAAATAAGAGCATTCAAACTTAAACATGAAGTAAATCTTGTTCTTTCAAGCTAAAATGTCATCAATGCTTGTGCATTAGAAAATCTTAAAAGATGTTACACTGACAAAACAAACTCTTCATGACATCGGACTGCCAAGCAGCTATGAAGGCTTAGCATGTAATAAAAAATCACATCGAAACTAGTCAATGAATACATTCAAAATCCCCAAAACCTGATATATTGTGCACCTGGGCATGAGAGAATTTTTGGTAACGAAAAGGCAGACACCCTGGCCAGAGTTCTTCAAGATTATATACAAGCCCTGAACTTATTATTGAGAAACAGACAGAATCCTCGATCACAGGATGGATGCATAAAAGACAAAAGGAGAACTGGATAAATTAGATGCAACACAGTAAGCTTGTTAAAACAACCAAGGCAAACTGCTACAGTTAGAGGGTTAACTCTGAAGGATGATAGAACTACTGGTCACGGGCATCTGAGAAAACATTTACACAACATGAGAACATTCACTGATGACCTCCATTTATTGACAGTGCTGCAAGGAGGAAGCACCCCCATATTATCTTTGATGTGAAGCAACCGGCAAGGAGACTTAACATTGGGATGTAAAGAAAACCCAGGTAACCGAATTGTAGCAGTGACCTAACACTCCTTAGTAGCCTGATCGAGTCAATTGCACCTAAAAAAGAACTAGGAAAGTACAATAAAACAGCGGGGAGGGCATTGATGGACATAGTACTTACTGTAAGGTAAAGGACCAGCTTCCTTTTCCAACAGCCCTACATCTGAACCCGACATACTTACAACTAAATAAAGCCGAGAGAACTTCAGACATTGGCCTAAATGGCCAATATGCATAGAAAGCCAGCAACCAGGAACACTGTCGTGCTCAGTGACAGACTCACCTCTCTCTTCACTGACAGCGGTGATTGGGTTTACTGGGTGGATCCAGCATAGGGCTGTGTTCAAATTAAATAAGATAGAAAGAGGTGGAACGGATATTATAAGTACAAAAAATAAAATTTATTTTATTTTTTAAATACATAATAATTTACTAATTATTTAATATACAATATAAAAGTTGAATAGTTAAATATATAATATAATAATTTACTAATTATTTCACATGCTTTATAATAATTTAATAGTAACGGCCAATATGCAAAAAAATAAGGAAACAGGAACACTGTCAAACTCAATGTTCATTACTGCGAGAGTGACATGTTCCATACTCACTTCACTGACATGGGTTGTTGGCTTTACCCAATGGATAGATCCAGCATAAGGTTGTGTTCATGTTATAAATAAGAGACTGAGAGACCCAACATTACAAGTACAAAAAATCAAATATAATTTTAATTTTTTAATATATAATAATTTACTAATTATTTAATATTATATACAATATAATTATTTATTACATACTACTAACTATTTATTGTATAATACTTATTAATAATTTAATATATAATATAAAATATAATAGTTATTTAATATATTATACAATACAGTGAATTAAGGTTTGTAGTTGACATAAAAAAGTCAATGGCATGAATGGATTCAAACGAACAATCTTTGGCTTGATACGCCGCTGATATTATGATTATATAATAATTTACTAATAATTGAACTTAAAATATAATGATTTAATATATATAATAAAGATGATTTAATAATTCAATAGTTATTTAATTTATAATAATGATGATTTAATGACTTTATAGATATAATAATGATAATTTAATATATAATGATGATGATTTAATGAATTAATAGTTATTAATATATAATAATGATGATTTAGTAATATAATAGTTATTTAATATATTATAATAATGATTTAATAATTTAATAGTTATTTTATATAACAAGTATGATTTAATAATTATAATAATGATGATTTAATGAATTAATAGTTATTAATATATAATAATGATGATTTAGTAATATAATAGTTATTTAATATATTATAATAATGATTTAATAATTTAATAGT
>CM077100.1:2510720-2531509 GCA_039619505.1 Cimex hemipterus
ATGATTTAATGAATTAATAGTTATTAATATATAATAATGATGATTTAATAATTTAATATATAATAATAATGATGATTTAATAATTTAATAGTTATTAATATATAATAATGATGATTTAGTAATTTAATAGTTATTTAATATATTATAATAATGATTTAATAATTTAATAGTTATTTTATATAACAAGTATGATTTAATAATTAATAAATATAATAATGATGATTTAATAATTTAATAGTTATTTAATATATATGATTTAATGATTTTATAGATATAATAAGGATGATTTCATAACTTAATAGTTATTTAATATATAATAATAATGATAATTTAATAATTAATAGTTATTTAATATATTAATTAACATATACTAATGAGATTTAATAGTTTTAATATGTACTATTTAGTGGCCATTAATTAAATATTTTTTGATGATTTTGAGATGCGGCCTTGTTAGATGCAGATTTAGACAAATGTTCTTCATTGTGCCAATGTTTTGATTTTTATTTAAATCATCTTCAACTCAACACGACACACAACCGTGACACATCTACACCGAAAACATTTGAAGCCTAAATAAAGATCGAAACATTGGCACAGTAAAGAAAATGTTCAAAACCCTACATCACACAAGACGCCATCTCACAATCTTCAAATAATCAGTAAGTTTTTAATATTTATTTTACTTTAATTAATTTTACTTTTTTTATCTTGGCCATGCGGTTTTTGTTGGTAAGTTAATTTTTCTCTTTTTTTAAATAATAATACAATAAATATTAAATAAACTTAAATTGTAAAAATATATAAAATAAATAAAGTTAATGTAAATATATAAAATAAATAAACATAAAGTATAAAAATATAAAAAGTAAAAATGCAATAAGAAATATTAGTCTCAAAATTTCATGTTTAAAATAAAACACCTTTAAAAAAAAAAAAGAAAAAAAATTATAAAAAATAATTGACTATGCAATAATTGACTAATTATTTAATATGTATTGTAATAATATATATCACCAATATAGTTGAATAAATAATATAAAGAATTTATAGATAATTAATTTTTGATGTTTCCCATACCTTAAAAAAAAAATTTGTCCCTGAAGTTTCTTGACATAAAACTACATGCATATTTATTATTATTACTTTAAAAAAAACACAAAAATTATGTCAAAGCTACTCTTTATTTTCTATCAATCTAACATTTAAAGGTTTCTAGAAAACCTTTAAAGGAGAACTATTTTACTGTTTTTTTACATAGAACCATTTTCCTCTTCCTCTTGCCTGTTGTTGTATAAATTTCATCAGCTCCTTTTCATCATTAATAGCAGGGAACCAATTCATCGGTGGTGGTTGAATTGATTCCCTTGCTTGTTCCGTTTGACCTGTATTGGCATCTTTGTTGTCATCTGCTTTGGGCAAAAGGTGGTAAAATTTCGGGTCGAGACGGCCTCTTCCTCTACCTTTTGGTTTGACAATGGGTTCTTCCTGAGCCGGTGGCAGCCCCACTTCTGGTGTGACGGGAAGCCGTCCTCTTCCTCTTCCTCTCCCCCTTCCTCTGGCAGGGAGTGGATTTTCTGTGACAGTAGGTGGCTGAACGAATGATGGCTCTCCTTTATCATTTTTGTCATCTGGCTTTACAGGCAACACTGGTTTCTTCTTGATCAATAATCTTTCTGATAGCTTTGACATTGAGTAAATAGTCAGTACAACAACAACCTAAAATATACAATTCACATAAGTCAATAAGAACAAAATTGTTACCAATTTCATATTATTTGGAATTTGGAAGACGAGAGAGAGAAACCGAGCATACTGTATGTAAACATAAGAGAAAAAGTGAGAGAGAACAAGTTCAGATGATCCATGCATTTAGATAGTTAATTTACCAAATTTGTTCTCTTATGTGGACTATGTCGGTTTAAGGTCAGGTTTAATGAAGTTTCTCCATCCAAAGATATAAAAATAAAATTTTTGGCTGGAAAAATTCCATAAAATAGTAAAACTGGATATAATAAAAATAATTTAGCTGATTTTACTGATATTTCTGCCGTTTTTTGTGAATTATTATGTATATATCAGTTGATTATTTTTTACTTTGTTTAATAAAAAAATACCAGGATATATATTTTTTGGCTCGATTTACAGTTTTTCCAGGTGACTATTTATATGTTGATGTTGATTGAGCATCGGTTGGTTAGGTTAGGAAGGGTTTGGGATGTTTTAGGTCAAGGTTGGGTTAGAAACAGTTTAGGTCTCTAAGTTAGGTAGGGTTAGGGGCGTTAAGGTTTTCAGGGTAAGGGTTAGGGAAACAGACGGTTTGGGTTAGGTAAGTTTAGGTCTAACGTTTTTTCAGTAAGGATGTAGAGAGATTGACTAAGAGTTGTTATTTGTATAAGTGAATGAGGGATATGGTCCAATGAACAAAACAAGTTTGCCAAGCTTTCACACTCCTCAGTACTATTTTATGAAGAAAAAAAGTATATACAAGATCTGGAGTCCACATGGACTCCCCATTAAAACTCCATAGTTACAAAACTATAATATAATAATTATTTTCGAAAAAGCCTTTAGGGCTTTAACAATAAAAAAATCAACTCAGTATTGTTTTTGATTGTATAAAGAGATGGTTTTTAAAAAAAATATTTTGTTCACCGGCAACGTATCTACTTCTACCATTAATGTTTTTCCATGAGGTGAAAAAAATATGCAATGTGCAATTTTTGGAATAAAATCAACCAATTTTTTTTTTAAATTAGGGTCGTATTAAAATGATATAAAATATTTTTAAAAATTACAAAAACAAAAAGACGGTCCATAAATTAAGTCAAAAAGTTTTGGTAAAAAATAATTTGGTTTCTTTTTAAGGAAAATCTAAAGCCCTTAAAATACGAACCTTGAAAGCAAATGAAAAATGGGCATACTTGAGCGTGATACAGGGTGCGATTTTTTCTTTTTAATGGCGACAAAGTTGATTTATTCTTTCCTTGGGGGAATTTCGAACGAGAACAAAGATTCTACTTACTTAATTGGAACAGTAACTTGGGCTTCTAGCAAAATATTATCGAGGTTTGGATGGGCTTTTGGACTAACCGTTGTAGAAAGCTCTTTAAAGACGCAAATTGTTAGAGGAGGCTTGTTCCCTTCTAAAGCACGGTAAAGAAGCCAATCAAAGGAGATGTTGAGGACTCAGACGCGATGAGTGGAAAGAGGAAAAAACCGGAAAAATACTTTCCCAAAATGACAATTCTGGAACTAAGTCCAATGTGAAAGTAAATTTAAGCAACTGGGTAAATACCGAATATTGGAAGGGCCAGGCAAGAAGAGTCCAACAGGATAAAAACGAAAAAAATCAGACCAAAACAAGACTTTTGTCAGAACCTGCAACGATTATACAAGACCAATAAATAAATGTAATGAAATAAAACAAACTTGAAGAAAACAGGAAAATTTGGGGAATGAGGGGTTTTCAAAATATGGTCGCTCAGTTGCTCTCTCTCCACACGTCCTCACACTCTCATCCAATTATCTCTCTTTCTCTCTCTCTGTTACTCTCATCCCATTATCTCTTTCTATGTTTCTCTCAGCCTCTCCTTTCTCTTCTCTCTCTCTCTATCCACATTATCTCCCCCCCCTCTCTCTCCAACTCGCTCACTCACTTACACTCCCCCCACTCTCTTACTATCAATCCATTATCTCTTTCTTTATAGTTTATATATGCATCTGTCTGTCACAGTGTCACTTGAGAGGAGAGTGCAGGGAAGAACCTGTGGATAGCCTGAAATGCCCTCTTCTTAAGCGTCTCAAGATTGTTTCCTGGAGATTAGACAGAGTTTGATGCTCATTAGTGCTCATTAATAGGAGAGAGGTAAAAGAAAACTGGAATTCTCCAGGTGATTTTGTAAAGAAACCCTTTGTGTCACAAAGCCAAGAGGCTAGAAAAGTTGACATTTTCACAGTAGGTATTTCTTCAAAATCTATATATTTGGCCCTTTGCTACGTCTTATCGTTACTTTATGCCTTTATAAAAATGGTTTACCAGGTCTTCATTCTCATTTTTGAACTTGACCATATGACGGCGAAAAATGTGTGATTTTGATTTGTACATTTGATTTAAGCTGGTGCTGGTGGCCTTTGTTTTTCGGACGAACAGCTGGTTTTTATTCTATTTTTTCTCCACTACTATTCGTTGGAATTTTCGATTTTGACACGCATTATCTTTTTGATGTTGTTTAAGAATCAAATTTTCAGTATAAATATAGTAGTCAAAAGTATAAATTCACTTTTTTTCACAACCTACATGTAATTTGTTAAATGTAAATCCCAGGCCCTGAAGATGATTTCAATAAAGATCGAAACGTTGGGACGATAAAGAAAATGTTTTTTCTGAAACCTTCATCACACCAGACCGCATCTCACAATTTCTGAATAATTTGTAAACGAAGTGTACCGAAATGTGAAAAACACAACTTTTCGTGAGAATGGCATTTTCCGATCGGGCTCGATCTCATACCCCGAGTTTTTCGAGTTATTATTTATGACTATTATTGTTATTATTTTTTAAAAATAATTTTTGGCACAGAATATAAAAGACGAGACGGAACATCGTAAAATATGGCGAAATAAGTTCAACACTGGTATACAGATTCGCAAATTTCGAAAAATAATTTCAAAAAGTTCCAAATTTCCAGTTTTATTCGGTTCATGTAAAGTTTTAACTTAAAATATTTAAAAATTGCATTGTCAGAAAAGCAATCGCAACTCGTTAAAAAAATATTTATCCCCATTATTTCAGATTTAATGTTAAATTCCCCAAAACAGAGAAAA
The DNA here is from genome assembly GCA_039619505.1 of Cimex hemipterus. Taxonomy (NCBI): domain Eukaryota; kingdom Metazoa; phylum Arthropoda; class Insecta; order Hemiptera; family Cimicidae; genus Cimex; species Cimex hemipterus. The sequence continues at coordinate 2,515,548 of CM077100.1, forward strand.
ACTGTAATCAAATTTAAAAGTAATCAATGACAATGTTTCTATTAAAAAATCATCCTAATTTGGAAGAAAATAAAGTTTCCTTCAACTTTTTGAGAAATTCATCCCCTTCACCCCCTCAATCAGAGTGTCACACCGAGAGATTTTTTCTATCTTGGTTTTCTAAATTTTAGATAGATTAATTTAAATAGATATGGTTCTCTACTCATCTACCATCAAACAATTAAACGATTTCATGTATTTTTCTCCAATTGCATTTAGTTAAAATGCGCTTGATTTTTAGTAGCTTTTGGCAGAATCGGACTTTCACTTGTCATGAAGGATAAACGCGGTTAGTCTGCAATGCCCTATTAATGTAATTTATAAAACCACCAAATTTAATTCTTTGTCGAGAATTATGATAGGAAAAATCATAATCTTGATTTATAAATTAGTTTTAAGCTGGCGCTTGTTTTTCGGAGGAACAGCTGTTTTTTATATATATTTTTTAAAGAGTCTATTCCACGCATTATTAATTTGATGCGCATTTATTTATTCAGAAAAGTCTTTAATTTCTAGTTTAAGAATACCATTTTTTTACCGCATTGGGCAATTTTTCGACATTTCCCCGCTCCTGATTTATTTTTAAATTCCTCGCTTGGATTGTTTACTTCTTATTGCTCTTAATATTTATTTTAAATAAAATTTAAGAAAGTTGTTTCAATACGATAAAGAGGCCTGGAGAAAAAATGTACAGCTGACGTTTTTCCGGGACGTTTTGCTCCTTTAAAGGCCTAAACCTTACAATATTTCGGTACAATTTTTTTCAAAGTCGATTTGGGTCCTACATTACAACCAAAACTGTTTTATATATTCATTTTTTAGTATAATACAACTTCCTAGCTAGGGCTTTTTTAATGGACAATCGTTAATTTTCGACAAGCTAAAGTTGAAACAAAATATTTGGAGAAGAATCAAATCTTTCAAATACGTTTAAAACGAAAATGTTTTGCGTCGGAACTTTCAGAACTTTGATAATAAAATTGTGTTAAATTAAATTAATTTTTTTAATTAAAAAAAATCACGAATAAGGCCATATATTTACGGAATTAAGAGAAAAAAATTGGTTCACCCGGCGAAACAAATCCGCTGATGATTTTTAGACTTTTATAAATTGCAAATAAGTTCAGTTGTGAAATTGCTGTTTCTGTGTTGTTTTTTCGGTGCTGGAGAAAAAGCACTGACTGAATTTCAGGTAGGATCAGTAAAAAGGAAATATAATTTGAAAAAAAAAAAAAAAAAAACATATTTAAATATCCGGTGGAGTGTTTTGTTTTTGAAAACAATTTTAATTTATAAATTCACATAATATAAACATATGGTAAATTTTTATTTTTTCAGCTCAATTTTTACAATTTCAATCGCAATTTATTTAGCTTTAATTTCCAACTATGGGAGAAAAGTTGTATTTTGGAACCCCTGTGATTAAGAAACAAACCGTGGCAATCAAAAATTGGAGTGAGTGAGTGAAAAAAGATAGATAGATAGAGTGTGTGAGAGAGAGAGAGAGAGAGAGAGAGAGAGAGAGAGTGTGTGTGAGTGTGTGTGAGTGAGTTCCTACGCCTTCCATTTTGAGAGATGACACAGAGCTTATGGAAAAACATAATTTTTTTACGTCCGGTAGAGTGTTTTGTTTTAGATTCTTAAACTTAACAAGGTTATAAAACCCTATAAACTACATTAAAATTGTTTTCACGTTTTTATTTTTTTATTTAAAAAAATCACGAATATGGCCATAAATTTTGAATTAAAGGAAAAACTGGTTCATCCGGAAAAAAAATCTGTTGGAAATATTTATGCTTTTATCAGTCGCATTGAGTTCCATTTATGGAGGAACATCATATTTTCATGTCAGGTGGAATATTTGTTTTACAAGTTGGTTTTATTTATAAATTCACATAAAGTAAACAAACATCTTTTAAGATTTTTTTATTCAGCTGATTGTCATAGCATCCGTTTAACATTATCCAGCCATGGGTAGGTTGTATTTTGGAACATAACTTCAAATTTTGAGATAGCATATTTCGAATATATTTAAAACGAAAATTTTTCGGAACTTTCAGAAATTTGATAGTAAAATTTGTATTAAATTCACGAATATGGCCATATTTACTGGATTAAGAAAAATTTGGTACACCCGGAAAAAAAATCGTTGGTAATATTTAGACTTGTATCAATTACAAGTTCTAAGCTATTTTACTGCTGGAGAAATATCTGTTAAAGTCATTACAAACGAAATGTAATTTGGAAAACCATCATATTATTGTTCGGTGGAATTTTTGTTTTGGAATTCAATCACTTGAGATTTTGAGATACCAGATCGTTTAAAACGAAAATGTTTTGTTTCGGAACTTCTAGAAATGTGATAATAAAATTTTAAAATGGTCAAAACCTTACAATATTTCGGTACAATTTTCTTCAAAGTCGATTTGGGTCCTACATTACAGCCAAAATTTTGTTTTATTTATTTATTGTTTAGTATAAAAGGACTTCCTAGCTATGGCCTTTTTTAATAGATAATCGTTAATTTTTTACAGGTGAAGTTGAGACAAAATATTTCGAGAAAAATCAAATCTTTCAGATATGCTTAAAACGAAAATGTTTTGTTTCGGAACTTTCAGAACTTTGATAATAAAATTGTATTAAATTAATATTTTTTTAAGACCATATTTACAGGATTAAAAGAAAAATTGGTTCACCCAGAAAAAAAAATCCGTTGGTAATTTTTAGACTTTTATCAATTACAATAAGTTCCGTTTTGAAATTGCTATTTTACAGCTGGAGAAATTTCTGGTACGGTCATTAATAACGTAATGTAATTCGGAAAAATATTTTTTTTTCTGTCCGGTGGAATGTTTGTTTTAGAAACTGATTTTATTTATAAATTCACAAAAAGTAAACATAAGATTTTTTTTATTCTGCTGATTGTCACTTAACGTGAGATTTTGAGATACCAGATCGTTTAAAACGAAATTTTTTTTGGAACTTCCAGATATTTGATAATAAAATTTTAAAATGGCCAAAACCTTACCATATTTCGGTAGAATTTTCTTCAAAGTCGATTTGGGTCCTACATTACAACCAAAACTTCTTTGTTTTATTTTTTTAGTATAAACGAATTCCTAGCAGGGGCTATTTTTAAATAGATAATCGTTAATTTTTTACAGAAACGATCGAAAATGTTTTGTTTCGGAACTTTTAGAACTTTGATAATAAAATTGTATTAAATTCCATTAATATGTTTTGTATTAAAAATAATCACGAATAAGACCATATTTACTGGATTCAGAGAAAAATTGTTTCACCCGGCACGAAAAAAAAAAGAAAAAAAAATTCGTTGGTAATATTTAGACTTTTATCAATTACAATAACTTCTGTTTTGAAATTGCCATTTTACTGCTGGAAAAATTTCTGTTACTGTCATTAAAAACTCAAAGTAATTTGGAAAAATATCATATTTTTATATCCGGTGGAATGTTTGTTTTAGAAACTGATTTTATTTATAAATTCACATAAAGTAAACATCTGATAAAGATTTTGTTTTAGTCAGCTGATTTTTCATAGCATCGGTTTTAACAGGATCCAACAGTGTGAGAAAAAATTGTATTTTTGAACTCCTATGATTAAGACCAAACCGCGGCAATCAATTAGAGTGAGAAAGATAGATTTCCTACGCCTTCCTTTTTGGGCATATTTATTTATTCTTAACATTTTACAAGGTTGCAAAAACCCTATAAACCGTAAATAAATCAGAACTTGAGATAAAAATAAAATGTTTGAAGAGTTTTGGTTGTATTCATCTTAATTTTCACAATTTTAATGGCATAAATCCAAAATACATACGATAGGCAAGGGATTTAGACCAAACATTTTATGCTGATTCTACACTCCAACATACGGGATACCTGATTTTACCAAGAGAATTTTGAAAGTTGAATCTTTCCGTATTTGAATATTTTCATTTCTCTTTTCTGCATAGTTGCTGAATTGAACTATGTAAATAAATCATTTCACAGCGTTTTTTTTTTTTTAATTTAGATTCCAATAAAATATAGTAAATCCTATCAAAATGTATCAATAACTAAAATATGTCTAAAACGAAATATTTTCCAACAAAACATTTTTCATGAAACTAATATGAAATTTCGTTTTAGCACATCTAGAGATTCCGAAATATGAATTTTATTTGAATTTAAATTTAACGGAACATCTGTTTGAAACGGTCAATAATTCGAAAACTGCTAAAAGTATTTTAACTATGTTTGAACCGTAAAAGTTTATAAAATATTTTTATAAGAAATACACAAAATAGCAAAATTATTTGTTCAAAAATTAGGTTTTTTAAAATAGAAATAACCGCCCGATTTTAATGTTTGGTACAGTTATAAAATGCACTTGAAAATTTATTTAAAACGGGATTTCAAACATGAAAATCCATCCACTAGGTTTTGAGAAAAATAATGTCACAGCTTGCACCAGGAAGGACAAGCAGAAAAATCGTCGTTATTATCAACAAAAAAATTAATTTACACCGGTTTACGCGAAAGTAGGGATCTAAGGGTTTTTTGACGCTGGAATCACGACAATGAGGCCAAATTCACGTTTTGACCAAATTTTCTAACCTACTTTGCTACCAGTACGTTTATTAAAATATGAGGAAAAAACAATATTTTGTTTATCTGTTTAAATCATACCAAATTAGAACATTCTGCGTCGTATTCGTAGAACAGTTTTGTTTTTATGTTAAACAACGATGAACTTCTTAAATTAAGTCTGTTTATAAATAACGACTTGAGATTGGATAAGTTGAGTCTTTGTTGACAAGAGAGAATAAGTTATTCCGTAAATACTCACACTTTTCCAGTAACGTTTTCATTATAAATAGACTTAAGGGAATTCCTAATAAATCTACTTAATCGGGTTAATGAAACTTTGGTTTTCAAAATCCAGTTTAAGTCGCAATTAAACATAAAACGTTATTTAGGGGTCAAAAGATTTTTACTTTTGGTATATTAATTTCATTGTAGGTTAAGATAAAAACAAAAATGTTCTACGATACAGTATACCCTAATTGTGCATGATTTAAATTATTTAAAACGAAAAATCACAAAATATTATTTTTTTCCTATTTTAATAAATATTCCATAGGCAAAGTAGGCTAGAAAATGGTCAAAACTTGGATTTGACCTCATTGTCGTTTCCAGCGTCATAAAAACCATTAGATACCGACTTTCGCATAAATCGGTTTAAATTTATTTTTTGATTCATAATTTCTAAATCTAACATCATTCTTCTCAAAAGCTAAAAAAAAGCTAGGCTAATTTCTGACTAATAACATTCCCATTTTGTGTATTTCCTATAGAAAATTGTTTTATATACTTTTATGGAAATGTCGTTAGAATACTTTTAGCGTTTTTCAATTATAGCCGTTTCAAACCGGATAAATTTGAATACAAACAAATATTCATATTTAGAAATCTCTATTGGTTTTAAAACGAAATTTCATACTAGCTTCATGAATTTTTTTTTACTCTAGTTTAGAAGAAAAACATTTGGTTTTTTTGTGATTGACAAACTCTGACTTATTTTGATTGGAATCTAAATAAAAAATGCTCTAAATGGTATATCCACATATTTTACATACAATTACAATTACACAAGAACATCAAAAACGAAAAATTTTAACGTTCTTTTTTTTGGCGAAAACAGAAAAAAATTTTGCCTATTGACAGCTGACACGTCCGATATTTTGGAATGTGGAATCACAAAAAAAAAGTTTGGCCCCGAACCCGTGACCCACCAATTGAGCTGTGGGTAAAAAAAACAATCGATTGATATATAATAACCTTGAAATACATGCACGATATAATCAGGAAATGTTTTAATTTATTATTTTATTAATTTATTTTTTTAATTTTTCAAGTTTTTTTCGGCTCCTACGGTTTTATTGGAAAAACATTTTCGACTTATTATGAAGAAAAAAACAACAACAAAAACTAGCATTGTACGTCCCTTTTTCTCGTTGATAGTTAAAATAAAAATTTATGTAATTAAAAATGATAAATAATAAAAACTAAAAAATAATGTGCCATTTAGCCGAAAAGAGAAAGTGTTTAATATTCATTTTTAAATTGTGTATTTCGGTCCATTTTAATTTTGCCCATTGATTAATTTCACTGGTTCAGTTTGAAATGATAACCAATAAGAAGGGGGATTAAGGATAATTATTTAAAAAGTAAAACAATAAAAGGAGAAAAAGTTAGTTTTCCCTTTCCCCCTTCAGGTACTGATACTAAAGTTTTTGTTTTTCCGAGGTCGATTTGATTTAAAATTTTGTTGTTCAGCTGATTAAAAAAAAAAAAAAAAAAAAAAAAAAAAAAAAAAAAAAAAAACACGAAAGAGTTTTGGAAAATAAAATGGATTTTTTAAGAAATATAATTGTGAATAAATTATACCGGAAAAAATATAACGTCCTAACAATTTTTTAATTTTTCCAGTTCTATTCCAATTTATAGTTGAAAAATTGTTAAAACTAAAAGATTGTCAGATAATCCAAAATTATTGACTACTGATAACCTTAAATTGAAAGTTTTTTTTTTTTTTTTTTTTAAATATGGACAATTATTTAATTTCGTTGAAGATTCTTAAACGCAAAAGGCGGCAAAACAATTAAATAATATTTAAAATTGAATACAAATATGTTAATACAAATAATGATGTTTTTACCTGACTCAGCAGTGATATTCGTGTCTGTAGTGGGCAAACGAAAACATAAAAATGACGGTTGGTCCCGTTCAAAATACCGCAGCCATCAAATAACTTGATGACTTGATAAAACAAAAGTCAACTTGATTCGAGTTTTATGTATCAAACAATTAGAACTTAATTGAAGAAAAAAGCCCGTTTTTTTAAATTGTTTCCCGTTAAAAGAAAATTTTCCCATGTTAAAAAAACAAAAAACAAAAATAAAATCTTTAAATGAGTGGAAAAATGTGATTTCATTTCGATTGACGACCTGATCGGGAAATTTTTTTTGCCCTGCATCATATGATTAAGTTTTATTTTTTAGTGTTCATCGTCTAATTGTCGGTGAGGTTTGCTAATAAGGAGACGCACTTATTTCAGCTCGGTTTTTTTTTGCCTTTCGCTTCAACGTCGTCCACGCAATTTTTAACATTCTCGTCTTGTTTGTTGAATTATGTTGTAAATTATGATAATTATCGTGTTTGTATTTAAAATCCGCCGTTTCTGCAACTGCAGTTCTTGTACCAGCGTATGTTCGTATCCGCGTTGTTATTTCATATTGGCCAGGGAAGTCTATGTTGTTTTTACCAACGCTTCGTCGTCCAATTATAGAAGATTGTGCTGAAAAGACGATTTTCAGCTTAGACGTATGTATCATTTATTAACATATTTCAGACTGTTTTAATTTTTTTTAAAGTGTTTTTTTTTTTTTTTTAATTTTAGGCACAGAAATAACACCATTTAATCGTATCGTTTCGGGGCCTTATACGTGTAAGTACGTATTTGTAAGATTGTATGATTTACTGTTGGGGCCTATATTACTTGGACTTTATTCCAATCTCATTAAAAATGACCAAAAAACCCGGAGGACAATGAGTCCAAATTGATCGACCAAGCCACAAATTAATTTTTTAAGCGTTAAAAGGGTTAAAGTATATTAGCTTATACTTAGGACTTTCTGACCCTTCTAGTCTGCTTATCCTCGCTCCTCCCCCCCTTTTATTACTATTAAGGCTTACGTGCACATTTTTTTCTCGAGTTTACCAAAAGCCTTTTAAAACTATGCCAAAACGAACAAACAGGGAAAAAGTTAAATTTTGAAACTTTGAAAATTCCTTTTGAAAATTTAACATTGGACTGGCGAGGAACTTGAATAAAAGTCAAGTATTCCTGTCATACAGGAGGGCTTAAAGTCCGACTACTAGTTTGACTCGTTGGCGAGGAGTTAAAGCACTTTACAAATTTTAAAGTCCTTCAACTTTCATTACTCGTTAAAAGTGATTTCTGAATTTAACAATTCTCTTGACCAGGCTTGTCCTACAAAAAAGCCAAGAATTTATTATGGTATGCTGTCCAAAGATGAATGAAATTGGTGTTTGTTGGAAGGACAAATATTGAACTAATGCTGAGCATTTTACATAATTAATAATTAAGACGGCCATTTTTATATCTGTATTTATCATAATATTTCATGTATTTTGGTCATTTCTAATCATCTTGGTATGTGTATCCTCGCTATTACCAACTTCCCTGTTAGGCTTATGAAAGCACTAAATTTTTTTAAAGGATTAATCTAATGTAACTTGTACTTTGGTCATTTCTGATCATTCTGGTCTGCCATTATTTTTGAGGGTTATTATGTATGTTCAGAAATATGTAAAAACAATTTTTTTTCCAAGAAAATGTTAAACCACTTTATGCTATATTTTTTATACTGTCAATTATCAAAGCCATGGAGCGTATGCTCAGAATGCAGGGTTTTCTCAAGAAACCAAATGAACTTAAGAAAACATGGCAAAACTTGCAAATAGAAAAAAATTAAATTTAGAAACTTTCAAATTTCTTATTGTAGAATGGCTAGATGTGCAGTAGTACAACTCCAAAGGGCTAATGGAAAAAAATACTTTTGCAAATTTAACAGATATTGGACTGATCGATGGTGATCATTTTACTGAACTAACAATTAATACGACTGTTTTTGTATCTGTATTTATTTCAATATTTAGTGGAAACACAAATCACAAAAAAATTTAGCCTTTATTTTGATCATTTCTGATCACCTTGGGTTGCTTATCCTCACTAGTTTCAACTTTACTGCTATTTAGGATTATTATGAATGCAATAAAATATTTTTTCAGGATTAAACTATTTTAGCTTATACTTTGGCCATTTCTGATCATTCCAGTCTGCCCATTCATGCTTTTCCTCCTCTTCATTATTTTTGAGGGTTATTATGTATGTTCAGAAATATGTAAAAACAATTTTTTTTTCCAAGAAAACGTTAAACCACTTTATGCTATATTTTTTATACTATCAATTATCAAAGCCATGGAGCGTATGCTCAGAATGCAGGGGTTTCTCAAGAAACCAAATGAACTTTAAAAAAATCAGGGCAAAACTAACGAATAGAAAAAAGTCAAATTTAGAAACTTTCAAATTCCTTATTGTTGAATGGCTAGATGTACAATAGTACGAATACGAGGGGCTAAAAGAAAAAAATCCTTTTGCGAATATAGCATTGGAATTGTAAGTTAAATGCATTTCATGTCTTATCAAAAAGAACAGCATTTCGACTGGCTCAAACTGACCCGAAATTTAAAGTCCTTCAACTTTCATTACTCGTTAAAAGAGATTTCTGAATTTAACAATTCTCTTGACCAGGCTTGTCCTACAAAAAAGTCAAGAATTTATTTCCTGACGATGGTATGCTGTCCAAAGATGAATGAAATTGGTGTTTGTTGGATGAACAGATGATCGGTGTTGATCATTTTACATAACTAACAATTAATATGGCCATTTTTGTATCTGCATTTATTTTAATGTTTTGGGGAAACATGAATCACAAAATAGTTTAGCCTGTATTTTGTACGTGTATCCTCACTATTACCAATTCCTTGTTAGGCTTATTATGGATGGGCTAAAATAATTTTTGTTTATAGTTTAAACTATTTTAGCTTGTACATTTGCCATTTCTGATAATTCTAATCTGCTTTTCTTATTCATGCTTTTCCTCCTCTGCATTATTATTGAGGTTTACTGTGCATATTCAAAAATATGTAAAAACTTTTTTTTTCTCTCTTTTCGGGGAAACATGAATCGCAAAATATTTCAGCCTGTATTTTGGTTATTTCTAATCATTTTACTTTGTTTATCCTCACTATTTTCAACTTTACTGTTATTCAGGCTTATTATGAATGCACTAAAATATTTTTTTAAGGCTTTAGCTATTTTAGCTTGTACTTTCTGATCATTCTATTGCCTGCCTATTCTCGTCCCCCCCCCCGTCATTATTATTGAGGCTTTAGTGTGTGTATTCAAAAATATGTAAAAACATTTTTTTTTTCAAGAAAATTGAATGAACTAAAAAATATGACAAAACGTGTACAAATAAAACAAGAATCAGGAAGGATCAAAAGTTAAATTTTGAAACATTCAAAAAATTTTTGTAAATTTAATGGTGGAACTAAGCAGCTTGAATAAAAGTCAAGAAATTCCTACCATACATCAGGGTTTGAAGTCCAACTACCCGTTGGGTGTTGTGGACGAGGGATCGAACCACTTTACAACGTATTTTTCATACTGTCAATTAACAAACCCATGGAGGGTATGCTCGGAATCCTGTGTTTTCTCAAGAAATCAAACAAACTTTTAAAAATATGGCAATATTACAAATAGAAAAAAAATTGAATTTTGAATGTTTTTAAATTCCTTTTGCAAATTGATCATTGTAATATTATAGGAAACGTGAATAAAAGTCAAGTAATTCCTTATCATACCAAAGGGTTTAAAGTCCAACTACTTGTTTGAGTCATGACATTAAAGTACTTTACAATACATTTTTCATACTATCAATTAACAAAGCCTTAGTGTCTGATAGGAACATTGGCTCTTGTCGAGAAACCAAATGAACTAAAAAAATATGGCAAAATATACTAATAGAATTAAAAATAAATTTTAAAACTTTCAAAATTCTTATTGCAGATTTAACATTGGAATACTAAGCAACCTGAACAAAAGTCAAGTGATGCAATGAGAAAGTTTTTTTTTAATGTATTATTTTTGTATTAACTACCAACATAAATCAGACAGATAAACCTTTTCCTTTACATTGAATTCATATTTTGTTCGGTAGGGTTGAGATATTTTAACTTGTAGGTTGATCATTCTGGTCTGTCTAACCTTGCTTAACCCTCTTCATCATGTCTTCTGTAAATAAAATTTATAAATATCCTGCGTTTTTTTCGTTTTTTAACAAAAGGGCATTCTTAACACCACCTTGAGCATAAATTTTTATCAAGTTCTTGCATGAAAAATTATTTCCTTAAGGATAGTATTCTGGTGGTGTTTGTTAAACTTGGTTCATATTATTAGAAAAACAAATCATTACTGACATACAAGGGAAAGAGACTAAGGAGTTGTTTTTTTTTCTTTCGTAAACGTCTATTTATCTGTTTATTTACATGAAACACAAATTACACAAAATATCTTAGCTTGACTTTGACTGTTACAGATAATTCTCGTCTGCCTTCTTTGCTCTTCATATGACCTGTCTTGAAATTTATTATTATCTAAAAGAGATTTCTGAATTTATAAGTTTTATTAACTAGAATTTTTTGTACTGAATTACATTCATAACTACGAGTTGCAGGTAGTATGCTATGCAAATATGAAAGACAGTGATGTTTGTTGGATGTACACATACAAAACTGATCGGCACTAATCACTTCACTGACAACGACGCAACCAACAACAAACAACAACCACAATCTGACTGATGTTTTTACTTGTATTAATTGTTAAATTAAGTGGAATAATTTATTTATTATTGTTTAATATCTATTTTTAAAGAAAAATATACGGGTGAAACAATTGTACCAAAAATGTTGCTATGTTAATAATGAAGAAAATAGCCAATGCAGTATGAAGTATTTATTTTCTCCTCATTTGTTTTCATTTCTTTCACTTCAATTTTCACATTATTGTAAAGTGCAAGTGGGTGGGTTTAGTTATGTTAAGGTAATGGCAATGATTAGGGTTAGGTTAAGGTTAGAATTTACCACTGGACCATTACCGTACATGGATGAGTGCCATGTCAATACCTTAACCACATATGGCCACCGCATATGTACCTTGTATGTAAAACATAAATTTAACATACATCTAGACCATATCCCTTATCCTTTAATAGTGCGAAACTATATACCATTTTCTTCTCTTTTAATAATCATTTTTATTCATATTGTACAGTATTAGATTCAATTTATAATTTGTAGATACAATTCCAAAACTGCTTTTTAACAAAGTTCTTGCTTCAAGGGCTTCAAGGGAATATAAAGAAAGCACGAGTTTATATTTAATGAATTCATCTTTGTTTATTGAGACAATTATAAGTTACAATAAAAGTAATACATATTGACATAAATATTGACTTAGATGAAAAGAAAACAAACAGCAACAGAAAAAATAAAATTGTACACACTTCAATATTGCTAAGCAAAAAGAAGCATATACTCGAATGAAGAAACTTTCACCTTAGAGAAACCAACTAATTACCAAAGTATATCTTTGTGTATACTTAGTACATTTGGTATGCAAATACCAAAAACATAAAAACTTTTTTTTTCTCGTAAGGGTGGGTTACTTTTATTTACCTTTACATTTTTTATTATAATTTTCGGATGCATATCCAATAGGCTAACATTTACAGGTAATTATTATTTATAATTAGATTTATTTATATATTTATATTTTTTTCATTCTTCCACATACATAGAAGCTAAAAATCAACAATTAAATTACTTTATATTACAAAAAGAAAATTCACCAGAAATGAGACTAGAATATATCTATAAGATTGATTCTTTATGACTATGCAGTTAATTTAGAATGTGATTATAGTAGTTATTACAACAATTAGTTTATAAAACTTAGCTTAAGCTTTTGTCTTAATTTTTTCAAAGCAGATTAATAGAAACGTAATATATTCACAATTGATTATTTATCCAGTAAAATGTATACAATAACCGTGATGTATAAAACAATATTTTGGTGATTATAGAATGGGAATTCTTTACTAAACAGGCCTGATGGTTTCATAGCACATTTAAGGATTTTTTCCTTCACATTATTTCGGTGAACTTAATAAAGCAAAAAAATAAATTTGAATAAAACTTGTTACAATAGAACAGTTGTGCTGATATAATTTTGTGCTGTTTATGTAAATGGAGATTTAAAAAAAAAAAATCAAATCACAGGAAGGATGTAATTCTATAATTATTATTTATAAATATATCAAGGGGCATTTATTTACTTTATTACAACCATCCATTTTGATAAAAAAAAATTTTTAAATAATTCGATTCGATTTAACATTTAATAATTCGATTGAACAATGAATTCAAGTGATTACTTGGCTTAATCTCATTTTTTATTCAATTTTAAGACTACTGGAATAATTATAAAATTCAATAATCAATTATCTTCCAACAATTAAAAAAAAAAAATCAACGTTTTTCTACAAGCAACCGACAATTGTTTATACGATTTTTTTTTTTTAATAATTTTGCTTTTAAGACACACATTTTATTCATTTTTTTATACTGATAGAATAGTTAACTTTTGTATTTTATTTAGAACGTAACTACAATTCTAATACATGTTTAAATGCATTATGTTTTGAGTTTTTAAAGAATGAAACAAAAAATCAAAATAAAATATAATCCTGATTAAAAAAAAGTGGTTAATTTGGACATTTAATGCAATAGTTTTTAAATGTATAAAACTATGATATATTACTGAATTATGATAGTGTTAAAAAATTAACAATGTTTCAAAATATAACTGCTGCCATCTTTTCCAATATTTTGTAGTCAAGTGGGAAAATAAAACCCATTTATTATCCCATGTCTATATTTGGCTTAAACTAGCCTGACCAATTGGTTAGATTTACATTAAAAAAAATAAAAAAAAATAAATAAAAATGACAAAACAAAATAAGTCAGATAGATAAACAGGAAAAAAAGTATACACTGATGCTTGATTTTTACTTGGTGTTGTTTCAATTAAATGTGGGTAAAGTTCCATAATTTCGCGTCAATAATGTGGATATTGATTTTTTTTTAAACAACAAAAAACAGGCTAGTGGAATAATTCGATCGGCTGGAAAATATTAACTACACAGAACCCTCTAATATCCGAACAAAGCTAAAACTCAATGATCACAATGTGAATATTTTGTTCAAAAATGTACAATTTCCTCAAAAATTACACTCAATTTCACTTTAAATTACACATTTATAAAAAAACTAGAAATCTTAAATTTTAATCATAATAAATGCTTTTTTTCATTTTTTCTTCTTTTTTTTTGTGTGAAATATCCAAATAATGCAAGTTGTGCTAATTAACAATGGGTTTAAAAAATTTGGTCTTCATTTATTGCCTAAGTTAAAAGGTAAAAATTTATACTTAGAAAGGAACACAAGTTATGTTCAATTGTTTATCATTATAAGCATATATAACACACAATTTCCAACTAAAACTGAAATTAGTTAAATCTATGACTATTTTTTTTAAATATTTAAATACAGAATTATCTTAATAATTACATCACATATTGTAACCACTTTGGTTGCGCAGTTAGTTACCTCAGTTGATATTATTTTTAAATGTGAAATGTGTACATTTTCTAAAAGTTTTTATCTTAGAACCAATAAACGCTTCATTCAGTGTAAATGAATCGTCATTAGAAGAAATAAAAAAATATTCATAGTATATGATTCAATGTCAATTTTTTAAAAATAAAAGTTGTGTTAAATTAATGATTTGTATAGACACAAATGAATCAACACCTACTAACTAACTGTTCATTCCAACCAGCCAAACCATAGAATTCAACTGATTTTTTATTTTTAATTTTTTTAAATTTAGTAAAGACCACATCCACGTAAGTTGTTAGCGATAATCACATCAGTTACAGCATCGAATACAAACTGAATATTATTGGTATCGGTAGCGCAAGTCATATGACAGTAGATTTCTTTTGTAGTGGATTTGTTCTTCGCCTCGAACTGCGCTTGGATGTAAGCAGCCGCTTCTCCGTACTCTTGAGCACCTAGGCGAAGGAAAAAAAAGAAATAAAATAAAAATGGTCATAAACGGAAGTAGTTAAACGTTAGGCACATGATGAGACTAACCAGCATATTCTGGAAAACAAATTGTGAGTGGTGATTTTTTGATTTTCTCCTCAAACAAATCCTTTTTATTCAAGAAAAGAATTATTGACGTGTCCGTAAACCACTTATTGTTGCAGATTGAGTCAAAAAGTTTCAGCGATTCTTGCATACGGTTCTGTAACAAAACAAGATGATTTGAAATATGGAAAATGGAATAATTTCTTCTTTTACAAAAATAAAAATAGTACAGTCAGAAAAAAAACATTTAAATAACTTATAGAATACAACAAAACATATATTGTGGTGGTTCAATGCTGTTTTTAACAATCCTGTTATCCTTCTTATTAAAAAAAAAAAAAAAACTTTATTCCCATCTTTTTAATTAACTAATAAGTCTATAAATGTCAGACCATGCCATCGAGGTTGTGCTCTAGGGTCTCTCAACAGATAGGCCATTTAAGCCCCCAACTCAATCAGTTTCTAAATCCATTCACACTCCCACCTACCCTTAAATACATTCTTACTTATTTACAAACCTTTCAGTCAGGGAACTTGAATTCCTCTGTCACCCCTTAACACCTATTTGACTAATCTAATTGAAGGTCGATTGACTACTCAGTATTCTGCCAATAACCCTCTCACACTACACAGAAACGCTAACAAATACATTCACCATTAAAACACTAGGGGACAAAAATATCACGGCTTTATGCAATAAAATTAATATAACATACAAGAATTTGAACAGGGGACGCAGATACTCGCTGCCATGATCAAGAACAATTCTCGTATCGGGTAGCAATCCTATGTGCTCTCTATATGGGACCAAGGGATTGTCAAAAACTTACCTACTTCAGATAATAGGTTAAGAATAAGTCCTCAATTCAATGAGACTGTATCCCAGTGCGGATGTGAAAAATACGTCAAATGCAATCGTATAATCTAAATGACGAACTGCTGTATGACTGCTGACTGGACACTGCAGACTCCAGATGCATATCTGAAGGCTCG
>CM077100.1:2531519-2553298 GCA_039619505.1 Cimex hemipterus
AAGGATTAGAACTGTTGTACTACTGCTGACTGGACACTGCAGACTCCGAAGGCATATCTGAAGGCTCGATGATGCAAAAACCATCCTGGGTAGATGTTGCCAAGAACAGCAGATCATGTTCTCTGTTTGGTTGAAGGCCTGAAGGAGACATAGGAACAAACAGAAAATAGAGTAAACAGCAGACTGATTTTGAATCCCCACACTAGACTCAAACAACCACTTAATAAGAGACTTGAACAACAACTACAAAAACTTTTAGAAGAAAAGCTTTGACCGTCAAAACTCAACTAATTTCACACAAGACTTAGGCGTACAGAATGGAACTGTAGAGTTCCTCCAATACATTTAATATCCACCAGATCCAATCTTTCTAATTAATGATCGGAAAAATTATCAAATTTCGTTACTACATCATTAATCATTCAGTATATACCTAATGGTTGCTGAGATCAAGGAAGGCTGCTCAAAAAATTGATAAGGCTTCAAGCATAATCTTGAAGTGATTTTGAAGAAGAGCAATTAAAATTTCTGATCAGACAATACAAAATGATTATAATTTTCGATTTACTCACTGTTGTCTCATCTTCATGGAGAACTTGATCGTATTCTGACATGGCGACACAGAAAATGATGGCAGTTACATCCTCAAAACAGTGAATCCATTTTTTCCTCTCAGATCTCTGTCCACCCACATCAAACAATCTAAGTAATAGAAAGAAATGGGATTAATTTTACAAATAGCCAATTGTACATTTTTAAAATGTCATGTCCAAACTATTGGGTTTTTAAGGGTATTAAAATTATTTTCTTAATATTGAAAATATATGGATTCTAATTCTAGTCAAAAATTTGAAAGGTGAATTATATGAAGAAAACAAAGTATAATTATTATTTGGATCTTGTGTGCATTGGTACCTATAAATCGTATACAAATAATGTAATTCACAAATGACTTACTTGAAATTAAGATTTTTAAAAGAGAAATGAACCTCCACTATTCCAGTGGTTTTGACTCTTGTCCGCAAAATATCCTGTTCTGTCGGTTGATAGTCTCGTGCACCTAAACGGTCCAAGTCATCCAAAAAGCTGTAAAAAACAAACAATAACTGACATATAACTTTTATAAATAAAATCAAAGTATTAGTAAATAAAATATATTTAATCAAGAAATTTGATGAAGACGGTGGTCTTTTTAACACAATTATGTCAAATAATCCATCAATACTGAAAAGGCCACCATCTGCTATTATTTATTTGTAATTCGAATTTAAAAACACACACACACACACACACACACACCCCGTGTGTTTTTAATCACTAAGTAAAAAAGCATAGAGTGCTAACAACAAAATGAAATTTTAGTGATTATTAAATTTTTAGAGATATTGTCGAAGTATTCTTTAAAACATGAAGGGCCATCATAATTTAGAAGGTGGGACAGTTCATTAACAATAAAACAGTTTCTACAAGTTATGGTTATTATAAGTTCCATTGATGCAGTATAAGAAAAGGTAGAAAATCAGACAATGGTTTATGTGAACATTTTTGCTTCAAATGCATAAATGGTCTTCAGTTGGCATCATTTAATTTCTGTCTCTCTACTGTCAGCAATTTTGTTGGTATAATAATTGATATTATCCATTTTACGGGGGGGGGGGGGCTGTGAATCAGACATTGCTTTTAAAAATACATTTGTTTTTTTAAATATATTAGTAGGTTTTCATATTCACTTATTAATCAGAGCGTCCATATGGTTGTGGTGAATTGTTGGTCAGACTGCAACTTGTTGGACATTTCGTTCATAAAGACACTGCAAAAATAGTCGGACGAGGAAGAACCAGAACGATCAAACTGCAGACAAATCTCAATATAATTAGATTGCAGTTCAGATCAAGTTTGCCAGATCACATGGATTTCTAAGACGTTTCATGATTTAATGTGCAATTTTTATCTACACTACTGACCTAGTTGCTTTATAGGCAAAATAATTTGACGAGTAAAACCGAATGATACTTTCTTTACACATTTTTTTTTGTTAAACTTATAGATAAACTAAAATTGTAGATTAAAAGGAGTGACAGGAGAATGAGTGGATTTGACAGGGAAAAAGATCTTGAAAACATTCAAAATAAAGAGATTTAAAAAAAATGGTTTATTAGTCCATCAAAATTCCATTGAAAAGTTTAATAAAATACACAACCAAGAAAAAAAAGACACAAGTAAACAAATTAATAACAAATTAAAATAAAAGAAGTCAAATTCCATAGTCCCATAGTTATACTGGAGAGGAACTGAGTAGGCTGAACTAGGGAAGGAGAGTTAATTCATGACCCCAATCTCTTTTGCGATATATCAAATTGACAAAAATTAGATCAGTGTTAAGGATAAGTGTTCAGTTCAATGGGATTCCCTGACAGAAAATTGATACAATTCATAAAAACAACTACAGAAACTAATGGCAAAACTGCTAAATCTCAGATATGTCTGGACTAAAATGGCAGTAGTACATCTGACAAGCCTCCAGAGGCCCATATAGGGTAGATAAAAGCCTGTGCACATATTGTCAAGGAAAGGAGAAACAACATAACTTGTCCTAGTCCTGGAGAGGAAAAGCGAAGGCCAGAAGGATCAATTTATAGTTTGACCACCATAAATAAAACTACCATACATAATGATTCAAAGACTACTATGAACAAATAATAGGGGACCATATATCGTAAACGACCAATACTGACAAATTATAGAGAGTTGATGTATCGCAAATGTCCAGTACTGACAAAATATAGGGAGATGAGATATTGCAAATAACCAATATGACAAATTGTAGGGAGACGAAGTATCACAAATGACCAATACAGGCAAATTATAGAAAGTTGATATATTGCCAATGTCCAGTACTGACAAAATTATAGGGAGATGAACTAGCACAAATGACCAATACAGGCAAATCATAGAGGATCATATTTCACAAATGACAAGTCAGGGCAAATCAGAGGGGATCGTATATCATAAACGTCCAATATTGATAAATTATAGAGGTAGGGATAAATAAGGCATACACAAGAATTTCAGCACCCCGAACTAGTAAATCTATTGTGCTCCTGGTTTTTTTTCCAGGTTGCTAATCAACCTTTATATAGCTTTGGAAGAATCTGCACCTTCACAAAAACATGTGTTGTGAGGTCTTCTCTTCTTACTGACAGTATCTGTTTGTGTGTATGTGTGAGTACTCCTATCTGGTGCTTGTGTTTTCTTAGGAGGTGGTGCCCCTTCAGGAGTTTAACTAGAATCCTAGTTCTGTTGCAGTTCCATTAATTCCTTTGTATGTCTTGTGAATGACTCTTCTATAAATCTCTCCTCGTTTGCTCGTTCCTGAGGTGTTGGTTTTTGGTCCCCTTTTTTGACCAACATTTTCTCTCTTTCTCATTGTCTCTATGCCCCAAATTCCTAGGGCCATGTCTTTTTACCTTTAACTCGGATGAGACTTAAGGCCTTAGGTGTCACCTGACTCTCAGAGAATGTGTTCCTAGCGTTTTCATTTCTATGGTGCAGTATCAATTGGTATGATGGAAATGTATTGAATGAAAACCTGTAGCCTGCAGTGTTGCATCGCTATACCGGTAGGAGTTGGCGTTCAGAGGTGTTCCTTTGGCCCACTCTTCCCTTATATATCCACGTATACTTATACTTATACCTTGGTATACTTTTGGTATTAGCATCGATTGGCGCGAGTAGTATGGCATCTGCCCGTATCTTCTCTCTCATCGACAAAAAAATGTGATGAATTAGATTTCATTTACAGACATATTTCTCGTTAATTTCGTTGTATTATTAATAATACTTTAGCAACTTTTTATTTTATTGTAGTTAGTTTGTATAAAGTTGTTTAAAGGGATCTTCAAATATTTGTACATTTTTAAAAATACTGTTATGGCATATTTTGTATGTAAAACTCTCTGTACATAAATGAGTAAGTGACAATTTGTGGCTGAGTCGAGGGCGCCATTTGGTCAGGGCAAGACTTCCGAGATCCTCCGCCCCTCATCGTTCATTGCCACGGTTGCCAGCCGCCCCCGCGTATCGATCAATACGGGAGACCCTCACCGCCGCCCCCGCCTTGTTGTCCGCTGTTTCATCAAGCAACCGCCCCACCACCACCCGGGACTTCGTGCGTAAGCAGCCTTCCAGAATAAAGTAAATCCGCCCACGGAGTCACGCTCCGGTACTTATATAAGTGTCGACTTTTGCTTTCACAACGGTCCAGTTGATAAACGGGCTCTATTTCGAGTTAGGTCTAGGATGAAAACAAAAAGAAAGAATTATACCAACAGCTGGGGAAATAAACTTGGCAATACAGCTAATAAAGAAGTGAAGATTGGGCAGGACGTAGGTTGACTTTACGTGGGACGAAAAATTGTGAACAATCCCTACCAAAATAAACCACAAAATTACCGAAATAACAACTTTATTTCCCGTTCCGATTTATATAGCATTAAACAGGGACATTAACCATCAAAATGGATAGCAACTAAACAATTCGGGTATACAACCATAATTAACAAAATCAAACACTCCCATTCTTAGAAATGGGGGCTGACTGTTTGATCCCCAAAACATTCTTTACATCATATAAAGTCTCAAAGGACTATAAAGAGAGGAAGAATACAGGATCAGAAACAATGGTAGGTATGGTATACAGATATGGCTCCAAAACAAACGCGACGGAATCGGATCGGGCGTTTTCTGTACAAGCCCAAAAATTAACAACCAAACTCATCAGGGAAGTACACCTCGGTATTTCAAGCAGAAATACATGCCATCAATGCATGTGCCCTGGAAAATCTTAAAAGAGGTTACACTGGCAAAAAATCCTCATAAGATCTGATAGCCAAGCAACCATTAAAGTATTAGCATGTAAAAGAATCACATCAAAATTAGTCAGTGAATGCATTCAACATCACCAAAACCTGGGGAAACAACCTGATATCTTGGGTAGGGCACAGGGGAATTTTGGGTGACGAGAAAGCAGACAGCCTGGCCAGAGGAGGAGCCGCAAGACCATACATAGGCCCGGAACCTGCACTTGGGATAACAAAAACAAATATAAAATCCTCCATCGCAGAATGGATCCAGACAAAACAAAAGCAGAAGTGGATAAACTCTGGCGGCGCTAGACACTGTAAACTTACGATGAAACAATCCTCAGCAGGACAGGCAAAATCACTGCTGCATTGGAAAGGGCCAAACTACTAACGGTCACTGACATTTGAGAAAACATATACACAACATGGGCATATAGAACGATGATCCCATCTGCAGATTATGTAATGAGGAGAAGGAAACAGCCACCCATATCACCTTCATATGCGAATCAACAGCTCAATGGAAATTTAACCTAGCAAACGAAAAAAATTAGGGAATCAAATTGTAGCAGCAGTCAATAACCTGATACTTCTAAGGAGAAGGTTTGAGTATATTGCACTGAACTAAGAAGGGACAATAAGCCTATAACAAGGCTGCAGTGCCTGGGAAGCACAAACCCCGCTTCTTAGTATCCTTATTGCCACACCATACCATAAACAAGGACATTTCATGAGACACGATCGTGGTGCCATAAACTTACAAGGCAAAAGGGAGGCTTTTAATAAAACTTCTTCCTACAAAAAGAACATCTCAAGATTGCTGTAGATCTATGCAGCATAAGAAATACTCAAAAAGAGATCATAATAACCGGATATAGTAGTTTTATACCAAAACTGTCAGAAAAGGTCATAACTACAGGTCAAATATTTTCTTATATGTATATACACACATATATATTCGATCCCGTAATCATCTATTTTTTCCTCGGTCCGCCCGGAAGTGTGGTTGACATTGTTTCTGACAATTTGATACATCCTCATACGTGGTAGTTAATAGTTTCTAGCGTTTCGGATCATGAACAAGCTCTCTTCCTTTTAATTAAAAAACAAAAATAAAAAACCAAATAAAATAAAATAAAAAATAACGCATTATATGATTTTTTTTTTGTTCACAGGTAGTAGGAGTTGGACAGTCCTACATTTCGCCACATGTGACAATCTTTTGTCAAAAACCCGCATATAATTTTATCAAGAATGTCGCATTCAAGACAAAACTAAAATTCTGCTGGAGTTGCGATTATTCGCGAGACATCCCAAGGCCGCTGGAATCGAGCAGTCCTGGAAGATGGCTAATGAGTGGACCACAATGAGCCATATTTTATATATAAATAAATAAACTTTACTAATTTCTTCGCGGTGTTTTTTTTTATCTAATTTTAGAACCTAGTTTCCATAAGGGTGGTACATTCTTAACCCATTTTTGCCAGACGGAGAAAGTAACGTCTAAAAGGCTATTTTCTTCCCCATCGAGTTGATTTTTCGCCCAGGGCGTCCGTACATTTTGGAATTACTTCTCCAAGGGCGGCGCTCGTTACATGTAATGTTGAAAGGTCCAACGGGAGAAGAGACGATTTTCCAGCCCGGCCACCCTGCTTTCAAGGGCGTGACCCGAATTGGAACTTTGCGAACGAGGGGGCGAAGGGCTCCAGCCTCAGCCCACACTCCCTCGCTAGCGAGGCCTTCTCCATTGATGTAAATTGCCCTTTCCCCGGGGCAAAAAAATTGAACTGGAAAGGAAGGAAAAAATCTGGAATTTGTTTTGCCGAGTTTTGAATTATAGGTTCAAAATGATATTTTACAAATCGATTGTAACGTTAAATACGAATGGAAGATCGGAATCCTCAGTATTCTGTATATTTCTTTTATTAGTTTACTGATAACTCCGTTTATTATGTTAGAAATGGTAAATCGTTTTTCAGACACGAAAAGGCTATTCGAAATCATCAGGTCTGCCAGGGTCAATTAGGTCTCAATGGAACATCCAACTACTTAACTCAGATGTCCATTGGTGTACCCCACCCGGTCTACTTATCCTCGCACGCGCGAACCAAAATGTCAGAAACGCCATAACTACCGATCCTCACCTCATCAGACTCCATGCGCAAACATTACAATTTAACTACCCAGATGTCCTTGGTTTAGCTGGTTTGATATACTCGCACGTTAGAATCAAAATGGTCTTAAACAGCCCCCGGCTACAAGTTCATCAAGCCTACAGATACTATGAAAAAGTTTCACAATTTAACTATCTATATGCCCGTTGGAGTAGCTCGTTTGGTTATCGGCACAGGTTTGAACAAACGTATTAGAAACGACATAACTACAGGTTCATCACCTCATCAGACCCCATGGGTAAATATCACAATTTAACAGTGAAATATGCTTGGCTTAGATGGCTTGGTTATCCTCGCACCTGTGAACCAAAATGGTCAGAAAATTACAGACTTTTAATTTAACTACCCTTATTGACTTGGCATAGCTGGTTTCGTTATCCGTTCAGTTGGAACCAAATTTGGTCTGAAACGTCCGCAATTACAAATTCATCAACTCTGCAGACTACATGAGGAAACATCACAATTTCATTTATCGATTTAGCAATTGGTGTAGCTGGTTTGGTTATTCGCACAGGGTTGGACCAAAATGGTCTTAGTCTATAACTACAGGTCATCAACCTCAGCAGTCTCCCGTGGGGTTATCTCACTATTTCACTACCCACATGCCCATCGGCGTACATAAACATTAAGACATCTCACATCCTTAAAAACTTCCTTAAAACGCCTGTTAACATTTTTTAAAATTATTCTAGTAAATATGTTGACAATTGTTCATGCCTGTCTAGAAATTCGTCGATTGTCTGGGTCTGCGTCCCACCTCTAAAACATTTCACTGGGTCCAAAATGTTGGACAAACTTCAAGAAAAAATATTTCGGTGTTGACATTTTATAATTTTAACAAGGGTCGAGAAACTTGTGTACTCACTATTTGGCAGAATCGTTGAGCTGGTATTCGTTGGAACGTCCGAAGCATTCCAGTACCCCTGCATCTTGCCACAGCCGCTTCATCGCCGCGAGGAGCTCTTCAGAAA
Source organism: Cimex hemipterus (assembly GCA_039619505.1). Lineage (NCBI taxonomy): Eukaryota > Metazoa > Arthropoda > Insecta > Hemiptera > Cimicidae > Cimex > Cimex hemipterus. The sequence goes on from CM077100.1 coordinate 2,539,527, forward strand.
ACGCTTCAGTGTCCTCCATTCGTTGAATAACGTCGAATACCATTTTAGCATCGGCCTGAAACAGAATGCGATAGAAAATTACATTTTAATCTAATTATGGTCAACTTGATTAATAGCAAAAGAGTGGATAGTTGTCATACAAAGCAGTAAGCAGTACAACCAAACCCGAATGAGGAAAATCTGGGCCTTATTGCCACTGTACATTTGGGATCTGCCCAGATGTAATTTGTTCTTTTCAGTCGTTTAGGTCTTCTTATCCATACAGGCTTGAACCAAAATGGCCAGAAAGGTCCATAACCTCAGATTCAGCACCTTAGCAGATCCCATGTGGACATCTAAGTTTTAACCACCGAGATGTAATTTGTTCTTTTTCAATCATTTCGGTATTCTTATCCAAAGAGGTTCAGCACCACGTGGGAAAATATCACAATTTAACTACTTCGATGAAGTACTACTCTGGTCCTTTCCGACTATTTCGGTTTGCTTATACTTGCTGATTCGAACCAAAATTGGTTGGATAATCTTTACCTAAAGATAAATCACCCCTGCAGCAAAACACGTGAAGAAATCAGACATCTTAACTATTGAGGTCTAATTTAGCACATCTTAATTATTTTGGTCTTATCGTCATATCGCAAATATGTACAAATTATGAATTTGAATCCTTTCCGAACATTTTGATTTGCTTATGGTTTTAGATTTTAACCAAAATTGGTCGGATAAGTCCACAACTAGCGGTTCTTCACCATAACCTATCCGATCACGGCATCTCAAAATTTAACATGCAATTTAATACTTTCTAATCATTTTGGTCTGTTTATCCTCATATATTCGAACGAAAATTGGTTGTAAACAGCCACAACTATAAATTTATCACCTCTGCGGACCACAATGGCGGCAAGAAAAGGTCAATTTACATCGGAATTGTTAAATCGCACAACTGATCATTTTTATTTTGGTATTCCCATCTACACTGTTTTGGACCAGAATTGGTAGCAGAACTCATACTCGGGTTCATATTCACCATGTCAGCAGACTTAAAGGAAATTTGAAGAAGAAGAAATCACACACTTTTTCTATTCAGATGTAATTTGATAATTTTGGTCCATATTACCTGTTCATCACTTCAGCACACCTAATAAGTAAATATAATTTAAGTACCCAATCTAGCTATCTTGTCTTTTTTCTTATTCATTTTGGACTGATTATTACTCATTGGTTTGAACCGAAATTGTCAGAAAGGTCCACAACTAAATCCGTACATCACCTTAACTGATGCTATGAGGAAATCTCACACTTTATTGTGGAGTGCTGTATTTTTATCATGACAAATAAATTTGGTCAGTGCATCCACGCTGTTTTGAACAAATGTAGGTCGAAAAAGTTCGTACTACAGGTTCATTACCCTTAGCCTATAGGAAAAAATGGCAATTTAATAACCCAGATGACCGGAAGCATAGGTAGGAATTCGGATACAGAGACGAGAATGAGGGCTCCGGTCGTTTTATCATACACAAACAAAATATATATAAAAAATTATATCCAAAGGAATTGAAAGAGAAAAGAGACAAATGAAAACTTGCAAAAATGGAAAATTAACCGATGAAATTATCATAATCTAAATTTTGCATATAATTCTTTTTAATGTGATATTAGGGCTAGATTTGGAAACTTCATCATGGTTCATTCTAAGCATGATTATAAATTGTTAGGGTTAATCCATCATTTAAGCCACCTGGAAGTGTTTTAAGTTTGGATTTCTTTTTAACTGACGGTCGAAATTCAAAATCTTTTGCTATAACAGTTACCTCATCAAGTAGCTTGTGAAAGTTATTTATGAAATTTGACTATTGTGCGGATATTGCTCTGGACTGGCCTTAATCGATTGTTATGATATTGAAAACAACCTATAAAAAATTTTGCTGTTACGCTATTTACAAGGGAGGTCGAATTTCATTTTAAACTAAATCATGCTCAAATTACAAATAACCAATCATTTCGAAAGTTTTAACTTTTCCTCCTTTGTAACATATTTACACAATTTAATGTCACCGAAGGAACCATTTTTTACTTTTTTCGACGGTTCTTTTTATTTAAATAAATTAAACCAAGTAATGAATATTTTCAAGTAAGGAGGATGTGAATCGAATGAATGTAGGTCGTACAAATCGTTCAAAATAAAAGACATTTCTTTCGAATGAGGAAATGAAAGAACTGAAGGCATGTGGCGATAATAGTCGGACGCGCCCAATCTCTCATATACACTGCATCACCTTGTATATATTACCTGCGAATAACCGTTTTGCCAATTCATTTCAGCGCACTGCACACCGTTAGGATGACGAACTGCGCCAAGGGTAGCTTGCTGCTTCTGCTTTTCATTTCGGTCTCTTGGGCTTTTCCGGTGAGTAAAGTCAATTATTCTCCTTTTCCGTGTTTTTATAAATTCATAAATTTGCAAAATGCATTTTTGAAGACTTGCTATGAATAATTTTGAATTGACTGACTTTCACTTTCACGAGAGTTGATTATTAGAAATAACAAAACAGCTTTTCACCTTTCCCCTACAGATCCTTGATTCAGATTAATATGAATTTTCATTTTAGACCGGAGACAGCGAAACAACCCAACTTGTGAGACCAAAATGCAGGCCATGCGAATACCTAGGGCCAGTCTTTCCTACAGACTACGTATGCGTTCCCAAAGATAAAGCTGTCAGGCTACGTGTTACCAAAGCACCGTCAAGAGTTAACAGCGAAGACAGCGACGATGTGGGAAGCTTTTTGGCCATGTTGACTGAAATGTATAAAGTTTCCAAAGGACAAACCAACTCGAAAGAACCATCAAACGTAGGAGGCAACGACAGCACTCAAGGCAGCCAACAACATTCCAACTCAGACAATGGACATTCATACCCCAGAGGAGGACACAACAACAACCAAGGCAGCCAACAACATTCCAACTCAGATAATGGATATTCATACCCCAGAGGAGGAAACAACAACACCCAAGGCAGCCAGCAACATTCCAACTCAGATAATGGACATTCATACCCCAGAGGAGGGAACAACAACAACCAACAAAACGAACAACATTCCAACTCAGATAATGGACATTCATCCAACAAAGGTGGAGACAACAACTACCAAGAAAACAAACATCTGCAACCTCAGATAATTAGGTTTACATCAATAGAAACTACTCAAAAACTACTTTCTACATTAGTTACAGGTAATTAGTAGCTATCGTAGTCAACATAAATAATAAATGATGCTTTATTTACTTTTGTTCTGATTAATCCAATTTGCACAAAAATTATCATTATGACCTTCAATTCTGCTACGCCTAAAGATAGCTTTCAGTTAATGCTTTTCCTTCGTTGATTTCATTTGATATTATTCTTGTTTTTAAAGATTTTTCAATGGCTCAAGTCAGGCATTTGAGGCCTTGGAGAACTAGGGATTCATGCTAGAAGGCCAGGACAGGGTTGATCTAGATCTACAGACGAGGGAGAGGGAGAGAGAGAGAGCGAGAGAGAGAGAGAGAGACGATTGAGTCATCAGGCTCTACGAAACTGCAGAATTGCGAGGAATGAGATAAGAAATCTGATAAGGCAAGTCCGAAATGTCTCGATTTTCTCCAGAACAATGAATCCGGGCTCAATGAAAATGACCTCAGCTCTCCCAATCCACCCACAACTGAACAGTAACTTTTGACAAAAATACTCGAAGTCCTTCTAAAGTTAGGAATCTTCTTGGGATAGTTTTTTATTTGACATAAAAACGGTTGTAATTTAATTAGAAAAAGTAAATTAATTATTTTGGTAAGAAACACTGTCGTTATTCCCTTTAAAACCGTCGGTTTGGCCTTTTACTATCACCCTGGTCTGATCTTTCTACCTTCTTTTATTCGTTCGTCCTTAGTTGCAAAATCATATGTCAAATTGTCTCTACTTTTTTGTAATTTCGTCGTCTGATAGTATTTATGTGCTTTAAAGCTATAAAGTAGATGTATAAAAGAACAGGAAAACCCACAAATGAAGGAAAATCACAAAAGTAACTATTGAAAAAAAATTCAAGCACTTCTAAATGTCGGAATCTTCTTAGAATAGTTTTTATTTGCAAAAAAAGGTTGTGGTTTAATTTGGAAGAATAAACTGACTATTTTCTTGGAAAACGTGGTCGTTATTCCCTTGAAATAGTCAGTTTGGCCTTTTACTTTCACCCTGATCCTGATCTTCCACCTTCTTTTATTATTTCATGGTCACTTATACTTGTGTCAATTTGTCTTTTTTCTGCAGTTCGTCGTCTGACAGTATTTTGGTGCAGTAAAGGCTTAAAGTATCTTTACAAAAGTGCACGATTGACAAAATCACAGGAAAACTACAACTGAAGGATTGAAGAAAGTGAAAATTAATTTTTTGACAAAAAAAAATTGGAAGCACTTTTAAAGCACAGAATCTCCTTGGAATAGTGTTTTATTTAAAGAAAAAACACGGTTGTAGTTTAATTTGAAAAAATAAATAGTTTATTTTGGCGAGAAAAATGTCATTATTTTTTATTGTTTCCTGGACAATTAGAAAATCTTGTGTCAAATTGTCTTTTTTCTGTAGCTCGTCGTCTTACAGTATTTTGGTGCTTTAAAGCCTTAAATTTGATTTAATGCCTTAAAGTAGCTTTATAAAAGGACACGATTGATAAAATCACAGGAAAACTACGCCTGAAGAATTGAAAACTAACCTTTGAAAAAAATAAGCCCTTATAAAGCTCTGAATCTCATTGGAATTGTTTGTTTTTTTATGTACAAAAAAGGTAGTAGGTTAATGTAAAAAAATCACTATGTTGTTCTGAAAAAGGTCCATACCTACTTTACATGTCTTTTTTTCTTATAGTTATATCAGTTATAAACCACCTTTAAATTATCTATATTTTTAGTCGTTTCGTCATCGAAAAAAGACACGATTGTTAAACTAACACGCAAATCCCCCAGTGAATAAGGAGAGAAGCTGAAATCTTAATAAAATAATACTCCTTCTATGGAAAGGGTCCGTCGAGATGAAAAAGTGAGTGAGCGGGATTCGAACCCACGACCTTCGGTTCAATACAGTGCTGTTCTAACCGCTTGAGTTATCGTGACTTCGATCCTGTCGCACACTAACTCTACATCTCAACCTACAACGCTTGTGACACTGGCCTTTTTTTAAAATCTAAACCAAGACCTTTCATAGAAAGAATAATTAATTGATCGAAAGACGTAACTTGGTCAATTGACCAGGAAAATGTAAATGGCACTTAATGTACTTGTAAAGCTCGGAATCTCATCTTAATAATTTTTTATTTAAACAAAAGTTTGTAGTTTAATGTAAAAAAAAATTGAATATTTTGGCCTGAAAAACGATTGAGGTCCTTCTTTACAACAGTTTTTTTCTTTTTCTTGTATGATGAATAATATTTTTATGATAGTAATGATTGATGTTTGACGTACGATATAAACAATAATCGGTTGTTGTGTTTTTCTGTACATCATAGTGATTAAATCGGGTGAAATTGTAAGCCAGACGATAAGACTCTATGACAGTGATACGATTTGCAATAATGGCACATCAGTTTAATGATTTTCCTCCCACTCAGTCTGACCTTCCCGATTATGATTCTGTCTCCGAACATACAGATATCCGTGGGGAAAAATAAACACACACACACGCAAGTGTAGGTCTAATCAGACGGCGATAAATCTTGCGAAGATATCGGGTTTTTGTTTCCTTTCCTCGGATCACACGTGCTCTCAAAAAAACTTTCTTTATTAATTGTTATTAATCTAAATTGATAAACAAGATATTCGAGCAGCCTAATCGAAAATTATTTCAATTCCTGTTTGGATTTCGTTGGAAAATAGGACACCAACAGAGTGGATCTGATGACTCACGATTTTTTTTTAAATCGCTTATGAAATGTCAAACTGAAATCTTTTCTTTTTTCTGTAAATAATTCTAAACGAATTTTTTAGTTATGCATTTCAATTACAAAAGTGCTAGTTTTAGTGCAATAATACATCGAATTTAAAATAAAATAATATTTTTACTCTTGTATATTTTTTTTCTTCGTGAGCAAAGAGACAAAACACAATTTGCCTGGAGTAAAAAAAATCAACACTTCAATATGTTCTCCCTCATCTCATAACATAAAAGTTGATTATATTCAGTTCCTATCGGAACACAAGCGCGACCTCACGAAAGGACGGATTCTGTCCTGTATATGAAAAAGAGGAGCAGGATGAACTCTTAAGAGCGGTAAAAAATCTTTAAGAACCATCATGCGTTGAACCTCGGCTTTTACAGAATAGAGAAAATCTCACTTTAACTTTAGTCAAGAACGTTAGAAACCCTTCCACAAGTGCTTGGTGTATTCTAAGGCAGAAGTAAGCGAAGAATTCATTAAGGGACCGATCTTGAAACTAATGGCACAAACTACTAAACCTAGGGAGTGTTAGGACTAGACAGTAGGACTGATTTCAAGCAGTATAGACGGAGAGCTCAAGACTATGATGAAGATGGAACAATCGACCCTGCTTATGCAGGCTGAGGTTCTGGGAAAGGAACAATCAAGGACTGAAAGATACACAGAAGCCCATAACAGAGCTAAGGGTTCTGATAAAAAGCTTCAACATAACGAGTATTTAATTAATAATGAAGATGGTAAAATAGACCAATATTGCTCGAGCTGCAGTTCGAAAAAAAAACTGCTAATATCCTAGAACGTATAACCTATAACTAACGATTATAGCCTTCCAAGATATTTTTCGTTGGTAGCGTCTAGATCGGCATGCCACCTTGAACTTACAACGCAGTTTAGTCGCCACGCCGTTTTAGTTTTCTTGTTACAATTTAATAGATAATATAATTAATTAATACAGTTTAATATACAGAGTCAACAACTAACCAATATACGATTGTAAGTTGTTTTACACAGGTACATCTAACAATGTATTCTAGCAGGCTGCCAGTCCTCCTTCGAGGAGTAAAAAAGCAAAAAAGCCAAGGATTTAAGGATTCACACAAGAGCTTTAAACGAAGCTTTGGTGGTTAAAAATGAATCTAACAAAGATATTTATAAATAATAATAGCTATTGCACAATCTATAGCCTATAGCTGACAATCATATTCTTGTAAAATGTTTTCTATCAGTGGCGTCTAGATCGAAATGCCACCTTAATTTTACACCAAAATTTAGTCGCCACACCGTCTCAGTTTTCTTATTACACTTTAATAGAAAATATAGTTAATTAATACTGTTTAATGTCAATCACATGTCAATAATTAACAATTATAGTGTCGTAAGTTGTTTTCCAGAAGTATATCTAACAATATGATTTAAACACGGAAAAGACAGTGGTTCGAGGAATACGTACAGGAACTCTTAACGAAACTTAGTGTCTATTAAAAACGAATTTGACGAACATCTCACAAATCAAATTGGATATTGCAAATCATCCTACAACCTAAAACCCATAAGTAATAATATAGCCTTCCTTCTAAGATGTTTTTCGCTGATGCCGTCTGTATATTTAAATGATAATGGAGATTGCACAATGTGAATGTATATTTGTGTGTATATAACAATATGAACACTTGAAACCAATCATCTGTATGATGAAAAGGAGTACTTGGAGTGTCGAGGAGGTCATTCTGTGCTATACTTAACGTACTGCACCTGGAAGCATTTCGGTCTTGTTTAACTAGATTTAATCTGTAGAAGAGATCGAACTACAGGCTCACCTCTGCCAACCCCTGCATTATGTTGTGACGAACCGTTTCCCAAAAGCAGGAATAGCCTGTAAGGTCGCATTGGTAGAAATACCACACAGACAAAAAATAATAATAATAATCGGTATTTAGAAAAAAATATGACCCACTTATTAACGAAAAAGTAGTTCAATTCGTGCGAAATGTATTAAAGTAGCGTACGCGTGAATTTTGCTTTACTGCAAAATGCGAGAAAAGGGTGATACCCAGAAATGTGATAGAAGACAGGCAGTCCCTATTTTTTTCATCCTTAACCCATTGATCTTATTTTATAATCAGAAATTCCATTCGATATGGAAAATGGTTTCCATTTCTGTCTAATGGAAAAACGTGCCATTATTCCTGTAATTGATAATCGCAATTTTTCATTTAAAAGTGCATTATTTTCTCAAAAAGATTCACAACGCAATAAGAAAAATCTATAGAAATTATGTTTAATAATTAATATGTACTGTAATAATCCAGGTGTGTAACCTGCTTTCCAATCTCTGTTTGGTTTCCGTTTCTATTTAACATGTACATTCATCATGTGCCACTTACGACAAGCCATCTGAACATGGACAATTTTTTGGGGCCTGACGGTAAACCATACCTTAAGACTCATATTTTATTTGGTAATGGTCAGTTCATTTCTATGAATTCTTTAAAGAGGTTATCCTTTCCTAGCGAACTGCGTGCGCATGGCGTGACTAGCGACAGGCGCTGACAACATACATGGACATATTTCGTAAACCTAATAAATAATGTTGCAATTATTTTCGGAAAGATATAGCTCTCTAGTTAACTTAGAGAAAGACATTTCGGGCACTTTCTGCAAACAAAGCAAAAAGCACTACTAACGGCATCCTGGTGTGGCCACTTGTATCCTGCCACCAAGTAACCAGGCGATTGACTTTGTTGCTAAGCACCTCCGGTGTGGCCTAAAGTTGTTGTTAGTATGAAACTGTATCATGTGATTTAATCGACCTAATGTGCTGAACCAGGATTTGGTTTGTACGTTTGGTCGAATGTTCGCTTAGTAACGTCCCGTGAGACACTATCAATGAGCACCTTAGGTACAGGGGTAAATAGTAAATGAGGGAACAATAGAACTAACTCAATGGACACAAGCAATCCAAGAATCTGCTAACAAACATTGTAAGGAAAGAGTTAGCATAATGCTTGAAAGGAAGCAGATAAACAGCGTAACCTAACAGGATTCTTAACAGAACACTCCAAATGGACATCTGAAAAAGATTGGTATAACCCAACAAGGGACGAGCCCATTCTGCAATGAAGCAGAGGAAACACTTGCACACCTACTAACAAACACCATGCCAGTAGAAGGAAATGCTTTGGGAGATACAATGCAACCGTAGAAGAGATTCACCACTAAAACCGGGCCTACTAATACTGTCCCTTGATACTAGAGCTAACCAGTGTAGGATAAGCATAGAACTGGGGCAACAATAGCTCCTAAAGAGCTCAGTAATATACATACTTCGACTAATTTTTCTGTCTACTTAGCCGCCAATCATTCTTGCCTTAAATGAAGAGGTTTCAAGTTACTTTCCTCCAATAGTGCATGAGTGGGGGGGGGGGAATTGCTCTTCAGCCGATGGTTACAGCTCTATATTGTGTTTTGTCTACATTTTTTTAAGTGGGATTTTGCTCCGATGTCAGAACTTTTGGAGCCATAGTCTAAAGGGAATAGGATGAGGGCGCGGTACCCAATGGTTGGGTTCTTGATTATAGACACTCATAAAACATTCAGAGCTTTCTCTGTTTCTTCTTAACAAACATTATGTGGTGTACCATTACATTTTTTAATGTATACCCATTCCTAAGAATTTGTGAGACGAAACATTTTGTTCAGTAAATGGTCCCATTGCAGGACTTCCTGTAGTCCGATATACCTACGTATATTCAAAATACAATCCCCTCCAACGTAGATATGATCATATATCTGATGATACAGCATCTTCCATCTAATGGAAAGATTGCATGTATTTTCCACTTAGGAATTAACACCTCATATAGCCAGATTTTATTAAATATTTCTAGCAGGGAGTTTTTTCCATTAGATGGTCATATCGTACGTCGGCGAAGTATTATTTCTTCAGCTCTTCAGTCCTGAATGCTGGGGAGGACAATTTTTGTATTTTAAATTTTCGCCCCTCGAGGTTGGAAATATTCTCGTTTATGTTTGGTGGGGCCAAGGAAATCAAAAAGTCTTCTACTCAAGTCCATATGTCGGACGCCACAATGGATTCCTTTATCTTTTCTAATTTTGATCCTCAACCAACTTACGTTTGATTCTATGTTAAGTGAATTCCAGAATAAAGCCCAAATTTCTCTTTTCTTTTCCTTAAACAATTTCCACCAATCTGCAACCGACTTCATTTAATCCTACTGCCGTAAAGTTTAATAAACTGGGGTGTTTCTTGTATTATTGAAATTATTTTTGTTTGCTATCTCGTCTTTTCTCACAATTTTAATCCCACCATCTTTCCCAGTTTGGATATCTTTTGACGGGCAGACAAGTTAATCCGAGTTCGGGGACTGCTGACCTGAACTGTACCATCATAATATTAAGCAGTTGTTAGATGCTAGGGCTTTGGGCCGTATTGCATTCCCGATTATCTGAAGTGTTCCAGGTGAAACATGTTGATACCCACGCAAAGGACCTATCATGCGCCAAGGTTTTTTTTACAGTGGATATCAGGAACTGGAGGAGTTCCTCCTGAACACAGCAGCTATACATATTAAAGTACTTTAACCCTGGCTCCATTTTTGGGGTCTTGCAACACAAGTCTGAATTTGAGTCACCGGTGTGCCGATGTTTTTCCATCGAAGTGACTCATTTTTGAAGGGGGTTGGGACCAAATTTAGAGTCGCTAAGATCTGAGCCCGCTCATAGCACGGAAGAGTGCCGTGTCAATTTCTTTCAATTGCGGCCACCGGTCCCCTTAGGCGTCAGAATAAGTACAGAGGCGGCGGTGGGGATCGAAACCACGACCGCGGGATCTACTAGTCTGACGTCCGTATCCACTCGGCTACCGCGGCCCCACCCTAGCGGGTTGGTGGCTGCTCCGTGGCCTTGTGAGTGATAAAGTGTTGGTAGCCCAAAATTTAGAAAACACAGTTCAAATTGACATATGGAGTTTATGACCGACCGGCAAAAAGTCTCTAAATCAGCCCCCAATATTGGCTATTTAAAATCTCCGCGTACTCTCATGGGATGGGAAAATTGTCCTATGATTTCAGTCCACATGTTGGGTAATTTAAAACTAGGCTTTATGTACACCGAGACTACTGTTACTGTTTTAGGGAGTAACTCGAGTCTTATAGAAGTCATCTCTTTTAATCGCTGAAATTGTCATTTGTCATGAATCATGATGGCACCACCGCCAAATCCATCATCTCTATGGTCCTGTATAAGATCACAATGGGCATCTTTGGCAGAATGATTTAAAGTGAGCCATGTTTAAAAGAGGAGTGCTGGATGGATGGATGGAAGGATACAATGGTCACCAGGGACTGGAGGAGTTCCCTCCTGAGCACTGCAGCTGTTCAGCTTATTGTACTATACCCTGGCTCCATTTTTGGGGGAGGGCTCACAACACAAAGTGAACTTGAGCCCCCGTTGTACCAGTGTTCTTCCATCGAAGAAACTCATTTTTGAAGGGGGTTGGGACCAAATTCAGGGTCGCTGAGATCCAGTCCCGCCCCTTCCATTGATGAGTGCCGTGTCAATTTGTTTTATAATTGCGGCCACCGGTCCCCTTGGGCGTCAGAAAAATTCCAGAGGCGATGGTGGGGATCGAACCCACGACCGCGGGGTCTACTAGCCGAGAGTCGGACGCCTTAACCACTCGGCTACTATATATAATTTTTAATTATTGAGATATCGTGAGATGTCGGTTTCAGAAAAACGTTTTCTTTATCGTGCCAACGTTTCGATCTTGAGATCATCTTCAGGGCTCAAAGAGCTTTGTCGACGATACGAAAGAATGGAACAAGTACACAGAAGACCTACACTTTGAGCCCTGAAGATGATCTCAATAAAGACCGAAACGTTGGCACGATAAGGAAAATGTTTTTCTCAAACCTACATCACACCAGACCGCATCTCACGATACATGAATAATTATCGATTAACGGTCACTAATCTGTACACGTGATGTTTAGTGGTAATTTAACGTTTTACTTTTTAAATGTACAGAATTAGGCCTACTTTATCAATAATCTTTTTTTCAATTTGTTACCAGAGTGATATATTTTTTCCGAGTTAGCGGTGGCCCTGGGATTTTCCACATTTCGTTTTGATTTTGTTGGGACAATTTTAGGGTATGGAAAAGTATGACTACAGCCGACCTCCGTCCGTACTTGGTTCGGTTTTAGCTTTGAGGCGAGAAGTCTAATAAAGTTTTCCTTTATTGCCGTTGTTTGTTCACTGATTGTGAACGGTGGAAAATTCATTAATTTCATCCAGGTTATGTTTTGAATTGGGTGTGTCATATTGTTGTATGACACAGTTGACAAGACACACACTTCGAACAGTGGACAGGCTGGGTTTGAATACGGAATAGGACAAGCTTTCAGTAAGTGGTTGCTTATTGTAAGGACCGTTGTTTTCCTCAACATTGGGTTGCCGGCCAATTATGTCGTAAACAATTAGTCGTCTAAACAAGGGGGGGTATGGACGAACTGGGCAAAAACTTCCGAATATTGTGACAGCTTCTCAAATATTTATCCACGAAAAGTTGTTAAAGGATCGAGTTGAGTTTTATTCGTGCCCGTTACGCCTATTTGAAGAATGTACGTATTGTTTGAGCGTTTGATCTTGAAAATTTATCAGAGAACATCGGGCTGGCATTGCCTGTATTTTTGTCATAACTTTTCATAAATACAAAATGGGAATATGTTTCGTCTATCAAATTTAATTTTGGCCTAACCTTTGTTTAGTTTATTACGATATATGCCTTTTTTCGGCATTATATCAGATTTGACCTTGATTATCGCATTGCATACGATGTATCGTAACTTCCACTGCCATTTTTAGAGTTGAACAACCATACTGGATCGTCTCTCATCCCTTTCTGACACTTTCGTAGCGTACTGTCAATCAGAAAGTCGGTAGGTGTTTTTGAGTTCGTTATCCTGTGGCAAAGTCCCCCCGATATGTGTTGACATTTATCCGGTAATTGACCGGTATTAATTGTTATTCTACTAATTTGCAAATATGTAAAGGAATAATTTGTCCCAATTGTAGTTATAAAATGCGAAAAATTAATACTCTCCTTATCGCCGGCTTGTATACGCCCCCTAATCCTGAGGAGATACTTAACACTTCCTTCCTGATTGTGATCTCAAACAAACAACATTGAAAAGTCAACAAACCCCCCTCAAGTCATACGTCAAATGGAACAGTAAGGTTCGTTTTGAGCGCAGAAATTCGCCGAGTATGAGGAAATGAAAGAAGCCGAAGGCATTTGGAGATAATAGCCGGACGCGTCTAATCTCACAGACACACCACGACACCTTCTATATATTATCTGCCAATAATTCGATTTTCCATTTCATTTCAGAAAGCACACCGCTAACATGGCGTACGGTGCTAAGAGTAGCTTGCTGCTCTGCCTTTTCATTTCAGGGCTGTGGGCTCCTCCGGTGAGTAAACGGATTTTTGTCATAGTTTACTTTAATTTAAATTAACTTGTGTAATGCCCGATTTTAGTTTTTGTGTGGGAAAATGTGTAGAATTTGACAATTCAGAAATAAAGACTTTTCATGTCCAATACAAAATATTTTGTTATTAAAAATGGGTTTGGTGTGTAACTGCCGGAAAATTTGGTTCATATGCGGAACTTTATAACTAACTAAACAAATACACACAACTTTCCAGAAATAAAAAACATTGTTAATATATAAAATATATATATATATATATATATATATATATATATATATATATATATATATATATATA
>CM077100.1:2572013-2584779 GCA_039619505.1 Cimex hemipterus
AGACTAAACATAAGGGCATACCATTATATATATATATATATATATATATATATACTTTCTTAAAAAACCCGGACTTTGTAGTATTTTTAAAACTTGAGAATTATCATTAAATTATTTAAGATGAAAATAGTATGAAGGGAATTTAATGCCAAACCTGTGGTAGGCCCTGATGATACATATTTGTGTAATTCGTCAGGGAATGAAGACGGAGGGGGGATGTATGGCGACTATACATTGGATGTTGTTGCAAATAGTGTCCTATCACCCCCCCCCTCAAAAAATTCGTACTAACTCTGACACCTGTACAAATCAGTAATCAGCAATCCAGCTTTCGGTGAGACAAAAAGACCCATATTACAAAGTTACTTTTCTTTCTACTCCTCTTAAATTACTTGCATCTGTGCAAGACAGGTTACAGGACTTGAACCAAGACCAAAATACAATTTGCAGCTAGACTTTATTTTAGTGACAAAAAAGAAGCGTTTTTTTCTTCTTTTTTTTTAAGGGCGATAAATAAACGACGTGAATGATGCAAGGCTTACATTTTAATCAAAGCAGCTTTGTCCACTTTGACGATTGACGTGCAACAGTTCCTCTCTGTGTGCCAGGGAGTAATCGAGCCCGTCTGTGACACAATGCCCTCGGTAAATGTCAGATGGTGTGCCATTGTAAAACACTGCGGTCAGTCAAACTTCCACGGTTCCCTTCTATATGGCTAGATTTACAGTTGTGAATCGCATGAATACTTACATACGCTGACCGTTCTTCAAATCCTCAACTAATTCACAAAAAAAAAGGAAGTGTTCGACAAATAATTTTGACTACTACCGCATGACGTGATTTACGGGAAGATGAAACTGTAGTTTGGTCGTTTCCGATCACCCACTTGTTTGTTTTGTCAAGACATCTTGAGGACCAGATCGTCTGATAGAACTGTCTATTGAGGAATGACGAAACGATCCATAACGACCAAACTAAACGATCATTACCACTCTATCTTGAAGTTTGATCATTACCGGTCATGTCGATCTGCCTTACAGTTTGCTTTCCTAAAAAACCCAGGTAGTCATATACCCAATTTAACTGCAAAAGCTCAGAAGTGACACCCAAAGAAGTGTGTTTTTCAGGCATTTTGCTTTCTTAAGTGGACAGTCCAGGTGATTTAAATCTGTGATGACTACCACATGAAAATCAACCAGACCAAACGGTAAAAATGGCGAAATGTCAAGAGCCAGGGAGGATAGATGGACCAAAATGATAATTCATTAGAACCCGCTAGAGGTCATTAGTACCTAATACTTTTATTGTAGAATATTTAAACTGTTCTACACCTGTTACCAACTGTATTGACAAAGGAGAAAAACTTACAGTATAGTTTTAAAATTGAACGTTTCTTACCTCCCTTTCGTTGTTCGTAAAAGAGATTCCTAAATTTGGCATTGCTCGAAGAATTGCGACTAGAGATTGGATTGTGTTGCTGTACACTACAGGCCGATATTGCTTGAAATCCTCAGGCGTGAATCCGCTTTCATGAATAATTCTGAAACAAACAAAAAAAAAAAAAATGAAAATTTGTGAATGTATAAAAATGTCTACAGGATGGACAGCTGATGCCGAGTACGATATTTTGCTGTATGAAATGGTACTAAAAACTAACTGCATAACCGTTTAACTCGTATTATGCAATTATGAGGCGACTAGCGTAGGAATTTGAATGGAAATGAGTTCAGAACGATGTCGAGATGCTGGATAAATACGAGGAACCCGGCGTGAAAATAGAAAATGTTTACACGAGCTACGAGTCTTCCCCACAAACAAATTCTTCTTGGCAACACTATGATCGATTTTACGATATGCACCGATAAAAGGATAAAGGGAAAAACGCCAAACTCTAACCGTTGAGAAAGTACAATGAATATGTGGGGCATTCTGTACATTAATAGATGTATAATATCATAAAAAATGCTAGTAAAAAATTGGTACACAATGATTAGGCAGGCCACAAAATAATTATGATTTGGAGATCATAAGATGCGGTCGGGTGTGATGTAAGTTTTAGAAAAACATTTCCTTTATCGTGCCAATATTGAGATCATCTTCAGGGATGAAAGTGTTTGTTTAGGGATGGCAATTGGTTGATATGAAAAAGTCAGTATCATCAGCAGATTCGAACCCACGACCTTCGGCTCAATACGCCACTACTCTACGTGAGCTATCGTGATTTCGATCCACTACATGGAGATTGATCAATTGAGAGAGATTATTTGGTGAATCGGACCACAAAATCAAATATATTAAACTGAATATAGTTAAAATACTTGTGATAAAATAGACGAGAGTAGGCAAAGAGGATCCGGAAACAACCTAACTAAGGAAATGTTACAACATTGAATGTTTATAGGAACTGAAAAAACCTATCACAGGAAACGTCTTTCTAAAAGGAGACTGTTTGACTTGCAAGTGTGCACCTTTGACTACTTAAAAATAATACGTTTAATTTATTTTACCCTTAGCTCTTAACTACTCAAGTTATAAAATTACGCTTTATACATAACCGGAATATATTTATAACTGGTTATATAATGCGTACCTTTTGTGTTTGTGTTTAAAGGGGTCGCAAACAACAAAAGCAGTTATTTTTACAATGGACGTAATTGAAACATTAGAAGAGCAGTTTTCAAAGGGAAGACGACTTTCTTTCACGGCGACGCCCTTGGCTCGCCTATTGTTACAAACGCTAGCTTAAAATAATATGTCGCGAGCTCCGATTCAGGGAAAGACATTGCTCGCAACACAAAAACGTCGGAAAAACGGCGACATAAAATTGCCCGGTGAAGTATTCAACAGTGCGAGCAGACTTAACCGCGATGAAAGGCAGGATTTTCCAATTTAGTTCTGATTTTCTAATATTGGAAAAGGCGGAAATTACATCCTGACATTTCCTTCGACGAGGAATCGATTAACGGCACGTCGGTTTCTAGGGCTTCCTCCAATCAGCGGTTGTCATTAATTTTTAATTGGAAGTCTCGAAACTCACGGCCTTTGGGTTCCTCTCGGTCAAAACCTTCCTACTAAATACTTAGTACGTAATTCGTTATTGGAAACTTATATTTACTAAAAGACCTTCGGACTTGAGATCGCAGATCTTAATTAAAGCTTTTTCTTTTTTGTAATAACAGTTCGAGGGGGCGTCGGTTGCCGCAACGGTTTATGCGTTGACACGACGCTTATCACTGTATGGTGAAGGTGACTTGTACGAGTGTTTTAGCCTATGAGCTCTAAGAGGCGAGACAATATGTTTCACTGAATATATGGCATATTGTACATATATTGTCAAAAGTAATTAAAAAAAGCAATTGCACCCCTAAAAATGATATTAATTTTATAATATCTGAAATTTGCTGATCTCTAAATTTGTAAATAATAATTTAGAATCGCCGTAGTAAGTTTGTCAATTTTGAAAAAAAAATTTTTTTTCAAAGTTCTCGCTCGTAAAATACTTATTTAACAAACGTTTACAACTTTAGTATTGATGACATCTTATTGGAAATTTAACGCAGTTTTCAATGGTGTCAACGGATATGTGCAGAACCTTTTAGTTTTGGAGTTATCATCGTTCATTTAAAGCAAGGTCGTGAACTCTTCAAAAATCAGATAACGTGAAATAACTCCGAAACTGTTCAGATTCGGACCACAAATAATTAGGACGTTTTGGTTCCGTTTTAAATGTAGAATCTACAGGGAAAGTTTGTAACACGAGTAGCCGAACACCCTGTATCATTTTAAAGCTTTTTTTTTAATGTAAATTACAATAAAAATAACCAAAAAAATTTTAAATATCAAATATTTTTCTAGTAAACTAGGGCATAAAAAAACGTTTTTCTTGAAATTTATATAAAATTTCGGTTAGCACCTCTAGCGATGTCTAAACATACAGTTTTGTTTTACGTTGATCTATTTTTTATCCATAAAATCTTTGCCATTATCTTGCGATTTAGAAAGTTGTTGTCTTAATATCTGATTGAATTGGCTATAATTCTAAAAGGGTTAAAATGATTTCAACAACAAACAGACCATTTGAAAGAAAAGGAACGTAAGTTTAAATTTATATCATTACGTATAGTTAACGTTAGTTAAATTTTGTGATTTTTTAACAATTTCGGAAGGTGAATCCCACCCAATCCCAAAGATGGAAGGGCAAAAGAATTGTGACAATATTTGATTTTTTTTTTGCTAAAAATCTGTATCCAAAGGTTTTTCAAGATGTTGAAAACTTTTTTTTTAAATAGTTATTCAGAAATAGTGACATACGGTCTGGTGTGATGTAGGTTTCATAAAAAACATTTTCTTTTTCGTGCCAATGTTTCGATCTTTATGGAGATCATCTTCAGGGCCTTGGATTTACAAACATTGTTCAAATTTAACAAATATATATATATATATATATATATAGGATGTGGAAAAAAGGGAATTAATACAATGCAAAATATGTATAGGATGTTGGTAAGTCCTAGGCCCTGAAGATGATCTCAATAAAGATCATTGGCGTGATAAAGAAAACGTTTTTCTGAAACCTACATCAAACAACACCGCATCTCACGACTTCTGAATAATTATCGACTAACGGTCTCTAATCCGCATTGAAAAAATAGTTTAATCTACTTCACTTGTTCACTACGACAAAATTTAGTTAGTTTAGCAGTAAGCTACCAAACGGGGTAAAACCATACATCGGCCAACTACAGCCCATTGTTCTAGTCAAGCCAATTCCAGGAAATATTTCCTCCTAAATTTCTAAATTTCCACAATCACTTTGGTTTTTGTAGCATTCACTCAGCATTTACTCATTTACTGCCCATTCCTGACCGGTACTTCCTAGCCTTTGAAGTGTCGAATTCCCCAACAGTAATCCTTGACGGTGTTCCACACGAACCTCGAGACCCGGGTGTACACAGAAATTCCCATCCTGAAACCACAACTCTGATTTTAGCCGATACAGCGATCATGTCAACGAACTGTGATCCTCGTTTCCACTCCAAGCCTTAAAAGCTACTGGAGTTTTGGTTGTGGCAGTGAATAAAATTTAACCAAGGAAAATTCACCCATATATCCTCCTCCTGTTTATTTCAGCCCTGTCTTTATTTATTCAGCGTCCAACTTAAAATTTTACCGTATTCGGTCAATTTTTTAAGATCACTTAGAGACCAAAAGTCGCCGTTTATTTTGCACCATTTTCTCAAAATTGATAATTATTGGCACGGATCTGGCTCACAGGGTCTCCATTAAATTACGATTGATTCGTAAGACGAAATTTATTTACCACGATTTAAAATATTTCTTTTATTAAAATATTCTTCTGGGTAATTCTGCTGGAGATAAAGCGAACCTCGGAAAATTGCCATATCGTTCAGTGTTTCTTCCGATCTATTCTGGTCACCAAAACAAACAAAATAGCCGAGATCTGACCTGACGTTACGCAGCACAATAGTCATGATTTAATACAAGAAAGACCAAGAAACTCATGTGAGAGTTATCCTGGAAGATTAAATTATTATTATTATTTTTTAATGCCCTTCAACCACTAAGGGTCATTTATATTATTTTTTGAAATTAAGCCTTTCTTAATCGATATTCTTCAAGCTACAACCGCATTTTGAGACTACAACAAGACAGGCTGAATAATAAGCTGTACAATATGAATGAATAAAAACTAAGGAACATTCGGGTTTCCATTGCATTTTCACACCCAACAAGGGTTGGGGATGCGGGTCATTCGCCTTTCCCAGCACCATATGAGACACAGATGGCTCTAAATCATTCTTTGACAAGTACAATTATCTCAGACCTAAAGGGCTTTCTTCCTGTAACGAATGAACCGAATGAACAATCTCGTCCCAACTGAGTACCGATGGACAATGGTGGAATAATAGATTTTCGAGTTTGTCCGCCTATCCTTGATGTTTTCGACTGTCCAAAGAAATTCGGCATTTCAACATAATATAAGGAGGTTAATTTAGTAATTTATAATTTAGTCATTTAAAAAGAGTAACTGTTTTACGGGCGAACAGCCGGTTTTTTTCCTATTATATGAAAAAGTTAATGCCACGAGCGTTTCACAGGCTTTTTCATTTCAACCAAAACCTTACATAAAAGGATTATATATTATGTAGGTGGAATATATTGGGCCATGACTAGTATAAAAGCCTATTACTTGATCACCTCAGAATGGCTATTTATGGAAGAAATGTTTAATACAGTTGTCGAGAATAGGGATTATTTTCTGCAGGTTCATTGATTTGAATGATGTAGATAGATAGCGAGCTGGTTGTCAATGTAATCAATCACGGATTTAGGCTCTCCCACTGACTCCACCCACTCGTCCTTCTCCATCGTCCTGACGCTTTCCGGGTCGGGGGTTTTGTATTATTCCCCTCGTATAATATTTCCGATCCAGTATCAAGTGAAACGGGTTATCCTATCAAAGACGAAAATAAAGACATCCAGCCGACTACGTCTTATAAAATGAGAATGGATTTTATCGATTTGCCCTGGCAGTCTTTGATTGCCTAGTGGCATAAATTATTTACTTTTTTTCTCACGAAAATGACGGCGTAATGAAAATTGTAATTCACATTAGCAGTATTGCCCAATGGCAAAAATTTATCCGGAGATAATTATAACCTCTAAAGATCCTAACTGATAGGATTTAGACGAGGTTATATGACCTTAGATTTTTATTCAAGAGCAATAAAACAAAATATTAATCCATATCTAGAAAATGTTTATGGTGATTCGATTTCGGTTAATGATATAGTGCCTCAAATACCACTCGGTAAGAGTTAAACCAGGATGCATCCAGGGTCCTTGTCTATTTTCCTTGTTCATAAACGATATCCTCCTGGCTCAAATTCGAGCTACTCTTTTCAAATAATTCCTATATCCTCCCAAAATGGTAGGTTGAACTCCAAAAAAATGTTTCTTCATGGGTTAATTGGCAGTTTTATGAACTCTGCTGTCTGTCGATAATTCAAGCAGGTAGTCTCTGTGGTAAAGTTTGCACTGAACGGACTTTGGATTTGATCCTTCTGAGATCAAGCACATATGGCTTCATACCATTACAGTTTCATCTTCTTTCAAATTCTTTATTGTGTATTATCTATACGGATTGTTCAGCAGGATGTACACCGTCATATCTAGCCAATCCTACGTTTTATTACCCAAACCAATGACAACGCCGTACATAATACAAATGAACCGGGAAATTCCTATTAGAAATCACCCTGAGTTTTTACCTCCCCCAAATCCTCCAGTGGATCAAGATCGAGCATTGCGCGAGGTGTGGCACAGTATTTTCCAGTTCGGCACGTTTCACCGAGCCATGGGGAGCGTGAAACCTTTTATGACGTCAATCAAGTTTGATGCGGTGTTCTTATCGGATCTGGGGGAAACGAGTACGGTGGGCCGAGAAGGGTGAGAGGTGACATGGTGAAATTATAATCGAAAAGCTCCGAGGAAATATATCGTTAAAAGACACCCTCTTGCTATTTACCTCCCAGACGATCTTGGAGATATTTCCCTTGGAAGTATTTCAGCTTGGAAAAAAATATTTATACACACATTTTATTTTTAAATTTTTTCAAAAACCGGCATGTGTTTTGACATTTTTGTTTAATGCTTAATTAATCTATAAGTAATAAATCTGTTTGCTTCTTCTTGATGCGTGCGCAGTGATGGATCTCATTATTTTGATATATCAGCCGCATTTCAGCTACTCCCCTTCTTCAGTGATGTATTTGGTGTTCTTTTTACAAATCATTTTACATATCAAAAGGTAATTTAATGCTCTGACACAGGAGTTTATAACTAACCAAAAAACAATAAAAGTAGGACGACAGTAAAAGACAGCAGGTCAAATAATAGGCTTTTATACTAGTCATTGCCTAATATATTCTACCTAAATAATAATTAATCCTTTTATGTAAGGTTATGGTTGTCATGAAAAAGTTAGTGCAACGAGCGGGATTCGAACCCATGAACTTGAACTAACTTTTTCATGACAACCAAAACGTTACATAAAAGGATTAATTGATTCAAAGAAGTAATTTGGTAAATAGACCGCTAAATGTAACGAATTTACTAAATAATAATAATTATAGTTGCGAAAAGTATAGTAATAAAGTAAGATAAAGCATAAATTGAGAAAAATTAAAGGATAAAGTAATAAAACCATAACTAAAAAGTAAGTCATTTAACGAATGTGCACTTTTTCGCCTCAACATGAAAGCACTTCTTGGAACAAGTGGCAGGAGGAGATATGTCAGTGAACAAAATTGCTAAAAATTAAATCAAAAGAACCTAAGGAAGGGAACAAAAATAAAATTACACGGTATTTGAAAAATGGCAAAATGGAGGGAAAAATTCAAAAGGTATGGTTGAGATAGGAAGTTGATATTCAGTGGATCGAAGTCACGATAGCTCAACTGGTAGAGCATCGGCGTACTAAACCGAAGGTCGTAGGTTCGAATCCCGCTCGGGAAACCGACTTTTTAATTTCAGCCAATACCTTACATAAGATTAATTAATTAAAGAATAACTGCCAAGTGATGCCTAATAAACTATAAAGAAAGTTCAAATCATAAATTTAAAATTTTTACAGTAATAAATTTTTAAAAATCATAATAATTAAATTAGTTAAAATTAATTTTAGAATTGTAAAAAAATCTAAAAAAAACATTTAATGAAAAGTTGAAGTAAAAAGTAGTTTCTTAAATTCACTAATTTCGTGACCCGCTTGACCAATTGATATATTACAATTAATTAAGGTTTTTAGTTGAAATAAAAATGTGGTTCTGTTCTGAGAGCCCGCAGTGTAGTCAGCAGTCCTGTCTAGTTCTCACATGTCCTAAGCTTAGTAGCTCTACTCTTGATTTCTACTATGGTTCCTTGGTAAATTTTTACGTGCATCTGTCTTAAAACGCAAACCCATAGAGCCGAGGACTTATTCTTAATCCATGATCTCATGGATCTAAGCTTTTGGCATCTGGTGTGGCCCAAAAGGGTTCAAGGCCTATAGGTGCCCCTTTAAACTAAGCTTGGTCAATTTATCAGCCTCCTCGATGCCCTCTGCCCTTCATGCCCTGGAACTCAAACAAAGGTACTTTTCTCGTTGTTTCTAATGACTGACAAGGACTTGATACAATCTCAAACGCTCCTGGACTTTACTACCATGTGATAGTTCCTTAAGTGCCTGGCTGTCTGAGAATTCTCGGTAACCTGGAGAGGCAATTTACTTGGCACAGTATTCAATAGGCACAATCAAGTCTACTCTAGTACTACCATCTGCAAGTCCACTCCGATTTAGTGTGCCCAGGACGAGAACATTGCCGTGTAAAACAGATTTGGCGAATCCACATCTTCGGCAAATAATATGAGTTATGAGGTCCCTAGAAACCACAACCTTCCTGGAAAGCGCCTATCGATCGGTACGACCGTCCAGCGCTTTTGGTACCAGGAGTAACGTTCCTTAGATCGGGTTTTTAGATTTATGTAAAACTTTCCAAGAAACGGCACAGTCTCGAGACAGTCCTTTTCGCGGCCAGAACGAGCGACTACGATTACGATACTATCCACATTTCCACTGGCTTGGAGGGGGGAGAAATTTTATATGATTCTCACCACGTCGAATAGTTGCTTCCTAGGTAGTAAGTAGTGAGGTACCTCCTAGTAAGGTCACATCACGAATTGGCAGATTGCTAACGCTACTTACACCATTCAATGACATAGCTCGCACCATGTATCCGTGTGTACAGTAAGATGAGACAAGGCTTGATGCGTAAAGGTAAATCGACCTGGACCAGAGGTTTCTACATCAATGCTGAAGCACTCGACAGTCGACAAGCACAACATATAAAAAATACACCGTGATCTCATACAACTCGGTCCTGTGGGAGATGTAACAAGAAGACCTCGTTCAGAGCTTCCCCTATAGAGGATCATTCCAATAGATAAAGAAACTGCCAAAGAACAAGTCGTAGGACGGGGAGACGCCAAGTGGAAAAGCGGGCCCCACTATGTTTTCTTTCCTCCGGTCACGAAGGTCTTGGGTGGTCGATTTTAGAAAATCCACTGGGAGGATTTAACAGTTTAAGGGTTTGTGGGCGATTTCTGGGGATGTTTTTATAATAAGGGCGGGAACAAGAAAGATGGCCGCCGTGGCAAGCTACTACTACCGGCTAATTTGCCGATCCGTACATTTCTGCCGGCGGACCTCCGTCTTACGACCTTCCAACGACCGACTGGACGACACGAGACAACCTGACACAAATTGTGACAAATGTCGGTCATTCTCGGTTTCCCTTTGCCAGTTTGCTCGCGAGCACCTGTTTGCTATCGATCGGTTGCTCCTTTCGCTGTCCGGACTACTCAGCACCCTCCCATGCATCATACGCGAACTATTCCCCTTTCTTTTTACGTTAATGCCCCGTTTTAATTTGCCATTAATTAAATTATTGTACATCAAGCCAATCGAACTATCGTTAATTTTTTTAAATTGGCAGTCTAGTCACCCTGGTTTATTAATATTTAACGTTTGATATTAACGGATTTGAGACAGTTCAAGTCATCAAAATTCGAAAGTAAATTGTTTGTATAAATTGACAAAGTCTCTGATATCAGTTCCTAAAATTTTCTCTTTCTGTCCTGAAAACGATAGTTAAAAAAACTACCGATAAAACGTAGGCAAATTGATCCCTTACCTAAAATTTTCTTATAAATTTGTAATTTGTTTCAAATTTCTCCAATTTTTTTTAACCTATAATTCGAAAAGAGGCGTAAAGTCGAACGATAGGTTCAAATTTTCGCAATGACACTGAGAGCCGTTTTTCGTTGCGCACAGGCACGTGCATCATCAGCGGGGTTGTGCAGAATGGAAGGGGGTGGCAACCTCCCACGGCCCGGTCAAAATAGTAAGGAAACACGTGATCGTAGCCCACCTGTTGATCCGAATAAATTAAAATTTTATCGAGTTTTGATTGAAATTTCTTCTACGTATTCAATTTTTCATGATTAAACAACGCTACCAAACCAGTAGCCATGTCACAGCAAACAAAATCAGTCAAAGACATCTGCAGTCGACTCTCATTGTACCTACTGACTGGTACATGCTTTATGGACAATATTAACGAGGGTCTTAAACAACATACCGCCTCATTAGCCGTCTATATCCCATCCTAAACTCACAAAATATAATTTAAAAAATCAAGTTGGGCTTAGCCACCATGCTCTCATACCCTCAACCATAAGATCCTGTGTGACTTGTTAATCTATCAGAAGTATCAGATGTCCTGTTATCTTCTTTAAAATTGGAGTACCGCAAGAAATAATCATAGATCCTCATAGGTCCCGATACATCTTGGCACATTCCTTGCTACATTCGAAAGACATTTATCCTTTCCTTACATCCAAGCCCAAATGCATCTGCTTCCAACCATCTAAACGATATTCATTGGAGAGAAAGATGTAGAATAAAAATTAAGTCGCTGCTTTATAGCGAAATGCGGCAACTATTCAGATATCATACCGATACAGGCCGGCATCCACGAAGGGAGCTTTGTTGGTCACATCCTTTTTAACATTTATACATCCCAATAAAATCATTACCACCTACGCGTATGGTAAGGCGATTTCCTCTTTTATGACGATTCCTATCCAAACAACCATGAGTATCTGAAACACCTGACTTAGGCAAAAGATGGAGGGCAAGACGTAATGAAGAAAAATTACATTGTACCTTCCACTATACATCAATAATAAGAAAATACCGACTTCCATGCAAGTCATATACTTTGAACTATACCTAGAAAACAGATTGACGTAGAATCCACTCACAACTTCAAGACGACGAATGTTTAAGACCGAAACTGTTTCGACCGTCAACATTTAACTAATTTAAAAAAGATATTCCTGTGGCCATATAGGGCATACAGACTGAAATTGTGGGGTTACACCAATATAAAATCCAACCGCATCCAATGGTTCCAATCAAAAGTCTAACAATTCTCAATCCACAATGGTCAGAGTATAAAAGGTACCTTACAGCTTTCGAGCACAATCCTTACTGTACCTTCCCGAGAACCCGTCATGTTGCCTTAAATAACAAAGACCTCAATTGCTGGTTGAACAACTAACATTATAAAAGCGGCATTACTGCGGCCACTACACATACGGCGTGAGGTATCAATCCTTGCAAAATGCAATGCTTGCAATCAAAATTTAAATATTGCTACCCTCAACGACCTGAACTGGTCCCATCCTAGAGATCGACACGAAGCTTTCGATTCAACCTAAACCTTATTCCTTCGACTTCCTCACCAACAGTCACCATATTGAGTACCAGCCTAAGTTCTCTAACGTGTGTCTTTTTGGTTCAGTACTAGCCGGTGAGTGTTGTGGACCGGAGGAAAAAACACAATATAAACGTATATTGGTTATATGTATATTTTAAATTGAAATATTAACCGACCCAGCTGGTAAGAGACCTGAAGGGAGGTTCTGCGACACCTTTCCTACTTTTTGTCCATCTCTTTGTCTTTTTTTCATTGTCATTCGGACGTGTTCATTGTAAAGCCCTTTCCCAATTGATTTCTTGAAAAGGGTGAAAATATTTGGTCGGTCTCTTAAACAACGGCCTTTCTGTCAATGCTAATTGCTCGCTCTCTCGCTCTCTCTCTCTCTCTCTCTCTCTCTCTCTCTCTCTCTCTCTCTCTCT
>CM077100.1:2585179-2655128 GCA_039619505.1 Cimex hemipterus
CTCTCTCTCTCTCTCTCTCTCTCTCTCTCTCTCTCTCTCTCTCTCTTTGTTGCATTATCAAAAGGGAGACCGTTCCCGTCTTTTTGTTAGCTTGAGGTTGAGTTTCTATCGGACAATTACCCAATGAATAAGTTCAATGAAAGAACTTAGTACTGAAGGGAGAAACCGTTCTGTCGATTTGAATGGTTTATAAATATATTTTTAAATGTTTTTTAACACTTTGTATTAATATTAGTTAATAGTACAGTTCGTATTTCATTGTTTTCACCATCTAAACTTTTTTTTATGTCACTAACTTTTATCGCTCCAAGGAATTACGCAAATTCTCCGAAAATTTTAATGACAACCGATCCGATTACACTTCCATAAGTTCCACACCCAGCTTTCGATCCGTCCTACCCATACTACCTATACTTGAGAACTCAACCCTTCTTCATATTGAGTGCCAGCGTTGACTTCTCTTAACCTGTGTCCTCCGGATACAGTACTGGTTGCTCAACTAACTCTGCACAAGACGTTTCAGCGACCACTTGGAACATACGAAGTTGGCATTTATTAATCCATACAAAATCCAAGGACATCGTATTCTTATAATAAAAATCTAACAATTCTAGAAGTAGAGGAGAATAAAGATTAATCGTACTACTAGGATTATGCTCGCACATACAAAGGATTAAATCAAACCCTACAACGGAGAATCAGACTCATTCAGCACAAATTACACACCATTTTCCAACTCAGTTTTTAATTTCGTCGATGGCAATACATTCAAATTTGATGCTTGGAATAAAGTTTTACATACGCAAAACAGTCCGACCAGTAGGAGGATCGGGTGATCGTCACGATGGAATTTCTGCAACTGTATTGTCATTCATAATTGGCCTGTCTACACGTTGAAAAATATAGCTCACGTACACACTACGTACGTACATATATGTGGCCATCCTAAATGGTATTCGTCGCTAAGGAATCGCCATCTTTCACGCTAATAAATACAGCCATACAAACTAAAAACTTTCATACAATACGTGCAATTAACAATTTGGGAAGAACCTGTATCTCGCCCACAATCACTTTATAAACCGTGGTTGGTAGGGTACTGTATATTCCTCAACAGACCACCCTCAGTCATAACCATTCAATCTAACAAACACATTCATACAATATTACAGAAAAAATTTGATAAGTCATTTAGGCATTTGATATTACGTCATTTCACTCTAAACACGATTATGACAAAAACGCCTAATTCGGTGTGTCTGTGAGGTGCTCTATTCCAACACAAAAACCCGCATAAACACTCATTCATCCCATCACACTAACAAATACATTCATTCAAGACGATACTAACCTTGTTTGGTTAGTGGTGGACCATCCTATATGCCATCAGAAAAACCTACATACACAACCGATCACACTATTAAATACATTCATTCCAGAAGATCTAATTTGGTGGATCTGTGAAAAATAATACGTTCTAGCCTCTGTCAGAAACACGTACACACTCAATCATTCAACAACCTAATTTTGGTTGTCTGTGTGGTACTTCATATTCACACACACACATACACAAAAAAACGATCATGCTAATATTCATGGAAAGCCATCATATACTACCATATGCCTATATCTGTTTTAGGTATCCAATCAAATTTTGAAAGTTTTGACTATATTGCCATCAAATTGCTTATTAAACGATAGAGAAGTATGGTCAAATGCGAAGTATATAAGGACCCAGGAAACATGGGGGGTCATGGAAATGACTGATTCTACCTGGAGCAGAATGAAGAAATCAAAAGGTTTGACTTGGACGGTGTGGTTTATCCCCTAACCTATACTAAAACGGTTCACTTCGAACAGCCAGGTTCAGCCTAGAGCTTGTCTCAGGTTGCCCTGGCTAATTCAGAATGCCTTGGGTCTATGCTTAACGTGCACTACAAAATTGTGCATATCGTCGGTCACACATTTATGAGCTATATTTTGGACAGCACAAGGTTGGTGGGTCTGTTGGAGGATATATGGTTGGGAGGTTGGTGATCTTTGTGAAATGGAATGATTTAATATCCTCTCAAGATGTAGGATGGCATTGTATATTACAGTTAAAAGCACTATTACATTGAGGTAGCAATGAAATAGTAAAAGAATAAATAAAAAGTGAGTTTCAACTTAATACGTTTTTACAATTCAAGGTCCTTTTGCGGACGAAATAGCCCGCATTACAGGAGAGTCTCGCGGAAGTTTACCTATCGCCCCTTCAATCGCTAAGTTTTAAGACTTTTTTCAAAAAGGAAATCATTTTATCAAACATGATCATCATCACAATGCAACAAACAGTCACTACAGGTCAAGGCTTTCCTTACTGGCTACCACACTGAAGGTACTAGTATTCGCGACCGCGGAGCCGAGTGGTTAAGGCGTCTCTGCTAGTTGTGGGTTCGATTCCCACCGTCACCCCTGAACTTTTCTCGGACGCCTGAATGAATGTCTAAAGAAAATTTATCAATGAAAGGTTTGGGGCGAGTTCGGATCTAAGTAACTCTGAATTTTGTCCCAACTCCCTTCGAAAATGAGCTTATTCGATGGGTGCACCTGCACATCGGAGCACAATTTACAAATGTGTTGCGAACTCTCAGAAATGGAGCTAGGAAGGAATACAATAAGCTATACAGAGCTGCAGTGCTCAGAGGTAACTCCTCTAGTTCCTGTGGCTACACCTTCCCAATATACTCTCATCATCAACCCGTACATCGTCGTCAAACTCTTCAATTTCCTGATTGTCATTAATTAATTAATTAATTGTCATTATCCTCTAAAATTCTGCTGAACTCTGAGAGAGCGCGACAGCGCGATAACTATATCAATTGCAGATCTCAATTTTCGACGTTTTCCCAAAGAAAAATTAGAAAAATCTATTTAGTCGGAAATTTAATGATTTCATCACTTCAAAAATAACTACAGTCGTTTACAAATAAATGGAATGGGACAACGGTCCCTGAAAGGGTTGAAAAGGGGCGGGTGGGCCGCCAAGGGGCCAGGTCGAGTGGAGCCACCCCAACTGTGATGTCAATGAAAATAATCGGTGTCCTTGCGTCCCCTGGGGGATAGTGGCACTCCTCGGTCGAGTGACTCGATTATTTTCCCTACATCTTTCTCCAGGGATAATTTTACTCGGCCTTTTTCATGTCAGAAACATCTTAAGACATTGGAAATCTGTTACTTCACCTATGCAAGTTTGTCATGAGTTAGTGAGTGAGTTATATTATAAGGTATTCAATCAAAATTCTAGTTAGTATTTTCAGGTGTTGTTTACGCTTTTTACCAGATCGGAAAACTTTG
Organism: Cimex hemipterus; assembly: GCA_039619505.1. Classification (NCBI taxonomy): domain Eukaryota; kingdom Metazoa; phylum Arthropoda; class Insecta; order Hemiptera; family Cimicidae; genus Cimex; species Cimex hemipterus. The sequence continues at coordinate 2,588,516 of CM077100.1, forward strand.
CTAATAGCTCTTTTGTATTATTTTTGAACATCTAAAGTATATTTCTGTCCTCGCAATTCATCATCTTTCTTGGCAGCAATAGACTCCAGTATACGGGCATTTTTCCGACCTCGGAATAGAGAAGATAAATCGTAAATATAGGTCAGAAACGCAGGGGGTGGAGGGAGGTCTAGGAATTAAAAGGAAAGTTTCAAGTTCAAGATCGCTGAGACACTCGTGCAAAAACTTCAGAGCAAAGGGTCGCCTCAGCTTTTCGGCGAAGTTACAACGAGCCTGACTTCCGAGACTTTGAAAGTTTTTCATTAGGCCCGTAAAGATGAGCTAGAACATCTAATTATAAGCACGATCGCTCCGATTCACGAAAGGGATAGTTGAGCAATTTGTAAATGCGTTCCACTTCGTTTAGAGGCTTTTATTGTTAAAAGAAGAATCGTTAAAACGTGAGTTGTATAATTTAAGATAATGTTTTGGTTGATTCACATATTTTTAATGACTTAAGATAGAATTCCCACAAGACCACAGAGGTTTCCGAAGTCATGAAGGAAGTAAATGCAATGATGAAAGCATTTGCCTTATTAATTTCTTAGGCCCTTCAAAAAAATCAAATGTCTTGGGTCAGTGTCCATGTCCACAACTTCATAAGTCCTACAAGACCACAGTAGTTTCTGAGGTCATGAGTAAAGGAAAAGTGATGAAAGCCTTTGCCATCGACATGTTAGGAGAGATTTCTTAGGTATTTCCTACTGGCTTGGGTCGGTGTCCATGTCTAACGACTTAATCCGTAAGTCCTATTAGGCCATAGTAATTTGAGAGGCTAAAGAGTCTCAGTAATAAAAGCCACTTCTTCACTCCCTATTTGACGTTACATTCTATATTCTCCACATAGAACTCACGATTTTTCCGATGACTTGGGTCGGTGTCCCTGTCTCACGACTTAATACATAAGTCCACTGTCCACTAGGCCATAGTAGTATCTGAGGTCACGAGCAAAATAACGAAGTGATCAAAGCCTTTGCCAGCTATTTGGAGATCTTTCTTAGGCATTTCCCATTTAAAAAAAGTCCATGTCTCACGACTTAATCCATAAGTCCTACTAGGGCATAGTAGTTGGTGAGGTCATTGGCTGAAGGGACTGAGTAATAAAAGCCATTTCATCGGCATGTATTAGAAGTTGTTTTCTAAACTCTCCTTCCAGACTTTTTCGATGGCTTGGGTAGGTGTCCATCTCTCACGACTTAATCCATAAGTCCTACTAGTCCATAGTAGTTGGTGAACTCGGGGGTACGCAGCCTTCGGGTACGTATGTGTACATCTTTTAGTCTCTCCCGATAAAGCCAAAGAACTCGATGTTTCTCATTTTTCTCGGTCGATCAGAAAGATTAACTAATACTGAACTGAGCGAGGGAAAACATTCACGCATTTAATTATTTCTGAACAAATTCATTTTTTAGTATAGGACGAAAGTCAAAAACAAGAGTATAGTCCTAATTAATCATGTAATGATGCACTCAAACTTCTTTTGGCAGTATTCATTTGAATCATAAGTTTTAATTAAAATTAAAATTTAACCTAAATTGCCAAGCTGTCAGCACACTGTTTCTGCTAGTGTTATTACAAAAGTAGTGCATAGTTGGAGACATGCGATATATTAATTGCAATTAGACTGTATTTTAGAAATACAAGGTTGAAATGGAAAAGCAATCATATAAATGAAACAACGTCCTTTCCCAATGGCATATTTGAGTACATTTTCCTCCATTTGCGTGAGTTATGTGACAATAGAGTATAAATTAGGTAGGTCAATGGAAAGATCCAGACTAGTTAAGAATTCAAATTGATTTTTTTTAATAGGAAACGTCAATTGACTATTTTGGGACACTATTACATAAAATCGAAGCTATGTTTAAACCATTATGGCACGATCTATTGGATTACTTTGGAACTTTGATACCGTTTGATTGGTGTTTCATAAATATGAGCATTTTTAGCATTTATACGAAGATAGCTTTGGCAATGGTATAAAGTCAAGAGCTTTGACGAAGTCAGTCTTGAAATAAGCCGGACGAGCGAGGTCGGGGCTTCAAAGGAAAGTTCTAATGTGAACTTTGTCACCGCACTTTTGCCAACATTTTTTTTCAGTTTTATCAAATCTTGTTATTTTTACGGGCACGAAAACCGTTTTCGTTACAAATGAATAATAAAACCTTAATAAATATAATTCTCGTTGTGAAAGGATTTTTATAAAATATGAAAGAAAATTCCCAGGACAGCTCTTCTTATCGCAAACAGGCCATTGAAGTTTCTCCGACCGATTACTTAAACCAAAATTTTTATTTTTTAAAAACAAAAAAAAATTATATCTAGACCATCTGAATAAAAGTTGTCATTAAAAACGTATATTTTCTTATGTGAAATAAAAACAAAAATGTAAATGAAGCTTGGATCAAGCGGGCAAAACGAAAAAAAAATAGTAATTTTTAAAGGTTTACTCGGGGGGTTTGAGCGTAGACCCGGCGCTCATCCCTGTAAGGTAAAGGCTCCCGGGTTCGAACCCAACGGCCTTGCATTCGAACCCGACATACTTACCAAATGGGCTTTTTTTTCAAAAACACCGACACCCTGTGAGTTTATATGACCTCTGCTGTTGCGAACCCTCGTTAAAAGAAGAAAGGAAAAAGGTTTACTACCAAGGATTGGAGGCACACATTCGACGAGGAACTGCTTGTAGATTAAAGTGTAGCGAGCTGTCGTGAGACCTACCCTGAGGGGTTTGTACAAGTCAGTGTGAACCACAACAAGCCAAGGTAATCAATTATCTACAGGATCTATTTTTACAAAATTCTTCCTTTCATCTAACGACTTTTTCTTGTCGCGTGTATTGATTTTGGCGCTTGAAGTTCGTCGTAGCGTTTTGCTTTTTGTCAAACACAGCTACAATTTTTTGAATTTTGTATTGAAATTGTGTTATTTTTTATTTTATAAACGTTGTGATCCAAAGGACATCTGCTTACGTGTAGGAAAGGTAAGGACGTGGGATCCCTCATCTAAATTAAACTTTTCGTCGATGGTATTAAGTCGAAAAATCTAGGCCTGACTGCAAGACGATTTCCCGGCTCTAAAGTTCAATTTGAACTTTTCGTAAAAACTGCAAAAATCAACATATTCCCGAATTTTGAATTTCTGAATGCATCTAAAAAACCGGATTGTTATTTTTTTCTATTTTTATTTTTATTTTTGACAGTATATAAAAATCTTCAAAAACAAAACGCTTTAAAGATGTTCCACAAAGTTTTATGTAAAAAACACTTTCGATTCGTTTTAAGCACTTTCCAAAGCCCACAAATACGAATATTCAATATAATCAAACAATAGACGCTTTTTAGACTTTATTAGTCCTGGGGCAATTTTTCCCCCACTGAAAAGGTCTTCCAATCAAAAATTCAGCTCAAATGAATTTTATCCAAATTCGATGTTACTAAACTTTTAGAGAGCTGAGTGTTTCTACTTTCGGCCGTTGTCAACAATATTTAGATTTTATGCTACTTTATGCTGTAAGTGAAGAAAATAAGGATGAAATCAATAAAAAAAATTCCCTGATCTATGCTTATCTCCAATAGTGTTTCTAATATATTTACGCAAGCCTCATTTGTGTCATTAAGACTATAAGATTCTAAAATATTGTAGTTTCCTGTGCATCGTTCGAGTCGTTACGGTTTTACCACCATTTTATTGATTTTTGAGCAAAATCGGAAGTAAAAACATTTTGCCTCTTTTGCCAGATCGGTCGGTTTTTTATATACCTAAACGCATTTTATACGATTCTGCATACTCTTTCTTTATCTCATGTACAAAAATATATAACCAAGAAATACATGGATAAAGTAGGTAGAAAACAAGAAGGAAATGTACGAAAGATTTAAGAATAATTTATATTTTAAGATTTTTATACAAATTTTACTCATTTTTTGTTGCGAAGGAAACCTTCACTGCTTTCTGAAAAAAATATCAACTATTTTGCCACGTCGGTCGGTTTTTTTATATAGCTAATCTCATTTCATACGATCCTGCATACTATTTGCTTATCCCATATACAAAAATACATAACCAGACATACATGGGCAAGAAAAACGGAAAACCATTAAAAAATGTATCCTTCGATGGAAGGACGAAAGATTTATTAAGAATAATTTCTATGTATAGATTTTTATACAAATTTGTACTCGTTTTTTATTTCTGGAAAAAAACCTTGTGACCTATTTTGCCACGTCGGTCGGTTTTTTTTTATATACCTAAACTCATTTAATACGATTCTGCATACTCTTTCTTTATCACATGTACAAAAATATATAACCACGAAATACATGGACAAAATAGGTAGAAAACCATAAAAAATGTATCCTTCGATGGAAGGACGAAAGATTTAAGAATAATTTCTATTTTTAGATTTCTGAAAATTTGTGCTCGTTTTTTATTGTGTAGAAAAACTTTGATGCTTTCTGAAGGAAAATACAATTCCCCCATTTTGCTACGTCTTGCTTTTTATGCTTTTGCACATATGCTTTTTATATAGCCAGTCTGTATTTGCATTTGCTTATCCCATGTACAAAAATACATAACCACGAAATACATGGATAAGAAAGGCAGAAAACCATATTTAAAAAAAGTCAATGTCTTGAAATTATTTTTTTCTCGATCCCTTGAGGCCATTAGCAAAGCTGGTACACGTATGTAATATTTTTCAGCCTAATATCTTTATTTTTTAATTCAAATCAGAGATCCCACGTCTCTAGCCTGCCCTTGTTAATTACAAAATTGATGAGTTACTTCCACTCAAAATAAAAAAAAATTAAATTTTCAATTTGTTTAGTATTCCAAAGGAAAAAGAACGTATTACTGATATTTACTTGTTCTTATTACCTTAGGCGTTTTTTTCCCGTACATCGTTTGCCAAACACAACACTACTTTTTGAGTTTTACAAAACGTCATTATTGTTAGCAAACCACTGCACATAAAGAGTTACATTTTCTGTTCCGTATTTTATTTATAAAAACAAAATTATGAATGTCATTCATTCCGAAATGGTATTTAACGTGGCCTTATTCACAAAATGTACGGCGGAGAGAAGATTGATTGAGCGTAATTATCCCACATGCCACCGCTTAAATAGGACTGAACGACATTCTATGAGGGCATTTATTATTCTAATATTTTGTTTCACAGTGTGTTTAGTGTTTGACACGTCGCAGAATAGTCGGCGTCGGCCGACTGGAAATCAATTTGAATCTGAATAGGCCGGAAATCGATTCCGGCCGGGTAGAATAGGAGAAACGTTTCAAATGGCAATTTTCCTCCGCGGGTCCGAATGTGTCAAATGTCGGTTTAGTTTAGTCTGAAAACAAGGAAGAACGTTGATCTTGCCGGAGGTTCTCACCTTTGGGAATCGTTTTATTGTTGCACGTGGGAAATATACAAATAAGGCGGATGGAGTATGTTACGGTGTAGACAAAAGCCCATCAATTAAAAACTTAAAAAAAGAATTCCTCTTTGTTTTAAATATTTTACAGGCCTATTGATATTAATCTTTCTTTGATCAACTCTAGGGGAGTAAAATGAAAAAGTAAAATAAATTCCTGGCGTACAGGAGGGATTAAAGTTACTCGAATTACTCGTTGTATTTTGAGCACATGGAAGCAAACCGCTTTACAAGACTTTCTTTGTATTATCTTCAATTGAAAAACCATGGGATGGCGTGGATTCGAACCCAGGACTGCAAGCTTAGCAAATGCCTGTCTCCTGCACTGAAAGGATAGACTGTTTTTTCAATGTAAATGTCCAATGGATTTAGATTTGCCACTTTTCTGAACCAGTTTTGTTCATGTAGGTGTTTTTAGGTGTTGACGGTTGCTTGTATAGGTTTCGCGTTAAAAGATCAACATTTTAATATCAACCCTCAAAAATTTCAAAATTCTTGTTCCACCCAAATTGTTGGTTATTTGTTGTTCTTCCTTGTCTTCTGTTGAAAGATTAATTATCTAATTAGCCAGCTTGCAGATAATTCCCCCTGCCTCATTTTTTTTTTTAATTTTTATAGCAACTAGACAGTTTTGAGCTGTATTGCGTAAAAATCCATTTTTCCCACTCGTACCATTGACTTTTTTATCTCAACTAAAAAAAACCTTAATTAATTGTAATGTATTAATTGGTCAAGCGGACCAGGAAATTAGTGAAGTTATATATATCAGTCGATTGATAAGAAAACAACGATCAGGATAGGTCCAAAAAATTTTCTAATGAACAAAACCAATTCGGATTCGTATTAAGCAACCTTTACAACCCTTAAATACGAATTTTCATAGCAATCCAAAAATATGCATTATTGGAATGGTTATTTATATTATCAGGAAATTTTTCATGAGCAATATTTAGATTTTATGCTATTACAAGTGATAAAAGTAAGACTGAAATTAATCAAAACTACTCAAACATTTTATTTTTTATGTACGGTTGAAAATCAATTAAAAATAATTAAATAAGATTAGTTTCTGTCATTACGTTAAAAAACCTTGTCAAGTCTCCTGCGAATCGGATGAGAGGGGTTTCAAAATGGTAACAATATTTGTAATTTTTGAACAGAACTGCAAGACGAGGAAAGGTGAGGAAACTGAGAAAAAAGTATTTTTCTGACTTAGCATCCATACATTACACACATCAGGCGATTTGTAATATAATGAATATGGAATAAAACAAAAAACATCCTCCATTGTATAAAATAAGACTAGATATATAAAAAGCTACAAAAGTCATAACATGTACTCAGTAAACCAGGTGGAAAAATTGGTTTTTACGAAAGAACCAATTCGTATTCGCTTTAATCACTCATAACAGCCAATAAATACAATTTATTTCGTTATCAAAAATTGACATTTTTGGACTGGTTCGCTGAGAATTTTTTTTTCATCTAAGTTAGGTGTTTTACATAAAAATTGATTTCTCCTTTAGGTTCGGTCCAAATTCAATAATCTTACAAGTTTTGGAAAGTTGGGTGTTTCTACTTTCAGCCCACTGACAATATTTCGATTTTAAGCGATTATAAGTGGGAAAAATAAGGATGAAATCATCGGATATTTTATTTTTTATCTCTGTTTGTAATCTGTGGTAATTAGTAACCGTTAATCGATATTTATTTATAAATTTTGAGATGCGGTCTGGTGTGATGTAGCTTTCAGAAAAAATTTTCTCTATCGTGCCACGGTTCGATCTTCATTGAGATCATCTTCAGGGCTCAAATTGTTTCTTTTCTATGTACTTGTGCCATACTTGTGGGTCGTGTCGAGAGTGCCACGACCCACAAGTTTGGCACAATTACACAATCTTGTGTTAAATTGTCTATACGTTTTTGTAATTTCGTCGTCTGACAGTATTTACCTTTATGAAAGGACACAGGAAAACTCACAAATGAAGAATTGGAAAAGCAGAAAAGTAACTATTGAAAAAAAATTTAAGCACTCCGTGACAAGACATTCTGCAACTGTTGAGATCAAGCAATGACTTAACTAAATCAATACAAATTTGAAATGTTAATATTAGCTTACGCACTGTTAGTGGCTTGCCACTGGCCCGGAACTTCTGATAAGGCACAGAACAGCTACATAAGTTTCGAAGGAAATCACATCAATTACTCTGAACAAGATTAGTCTAACGTCTTGTTTTCGGATGAGTCAACGTATTTTTAGGTCTTCAGACGACAGAGCCAGGGTTGGAGAAGAACAGGAGAGCGATTTATCCCATCGACATTTTCATTCTGGAGAAGCTATAGAGGTGGTGGTGGTTATAGTTTGGGCAAGCATTTCTATGGATCTTCTGCGCGATACATTGAAGATCAGAAGTTGTTCCGTCCACTAACGGGCGACGGTTTTATTTTTATGCATGAAAATTCAACACCCAACACAGCATGGATCGTTCGTAGGTTCAATGTTTGGGGTGGCCAGCATGTATTCCCAACTTATACATATCGAGCACCTTTGGAACGAGTTGTCAGAGAGGGTAAAAGTCTCCCAATGATGCCAAAGAATTTGCACGAATTACGACGGCGTTGTTGGAGTTGTTTGGAAAATATTCCACAGCACTCCATTCAAAGCCTTATAAAATTGATGCCACGTCGAAAACAAGCGGTGAGCAATGCAAGAGAAGGAAATACTCCGTACTGAACAGAATATTTTCTTTACTGTTTCCACAGGAACATTTTCCGTAAAATTGTTTTACTCAGTGTAATTTTCTATTTAGCTATCGTATATTGTTCATAAAAGGTACTCAGTAAACAACAAAAAATTAACAACTATAACGATTGCAAGTATTTACTAAAACAAAGAGAGTGGCCATTTTTTTACCTCCCAGTGTACCTTCCACGATCCTTAATTATCATTAATAATTAAGTATGTCTAGAAGGACTAAAAACAGTTCGTTTTTACTTGTCAATATTGCAGTATCAAAACAACAAAAATATTATTAGTACAATTACTATTATAACGTAATAATGATGATGAGAATAAACCGCCCTATGGTTAAGGGTGTGTCTGTACTTTCTCGTCTGCTGGTGGAAAGCGGAGGCGGTATTGACAAAATTGCGACCTAGTGGAGGGGTGGAGAAACGCTGGGAAAAGAGGCTTGCAATTGATTTTTGAACAATCGCCCAGATGTAGAAGAGACGTACCATAATATTTGAATTGGGCTAATTTCGTCTGGTCGGATCTCGTTTCAAATCTCACCCCCGTTTACTGGGTAACAACCCCTGCGGCAGTATCAGCCCGAAACTATCGATTAGTTCGTCGAACCGCCCCCTCTGGGACACAATGTTGCTTCTCAACACCTTTCAGTCTTACTCTCACTCTTGTTTCACTAAAGGGCGATTTATTTTTAACCGTTTTATTTTTAGGCGTACGGAAAAACCACCTCCAGCTTTCCTGTAACCTGATCAAAGATTTTTTTACAGTTTATCATCACTATTATATCATTGTCATACATTTATTATCAAATCACCGGTTAGACGTTAATTTCGAACCTTCTAAAATCGATCCTATAAGTTCAGACCTATTTCAATTCCCAATCGTTTCAATAAATAAGGGAAACTTCTTTTTAGCGTCAGCAAAAGCCTAATTGAATTATTATGACAAAACAAATAACATATTCAGTTTATATTTATATTTACACAGTTGTATATTTCAACAGATGTCCTTGTTTATTAATCAAAAACTCCTTCTTGCTGTAAAACTGTCGTGATAAATTAATTCCCTATCAAAATATATTTTCCTGGTAAAACCTTCAACTCTTATTATCAATCAGTAACTTGTTTCAATTTTGAAAGAACTTAGAATAAATTAAAAGAAGGAATCCAATTAAAAAAGCTTCAAGCATTCTTGAAAATAAAATAAAATTGGATCGATATATGATAATAAACTGAACTTTGTTTTCTGATCTTTTTGTCTGCCTACCTTCATTGCTTTCTCGTAGTTTTGTTCTGTGACGGCCATCTGTCAAGTTGTTTGTGTAGTTTGGTCGTCTGATAAGACGTAAGATAAGATAAGAACGTAATAAGTAGTACTTTATGAAATGAGACAATTGGCAGAATAAGCAACGACCAATCTAAGGGTTGATCACCTTACAGACCTCAATAGGAATTCTCACGATATTAATTATTTATTAACACATGCAGCATAAAAGATTAAATTTTTGTTTCTTTCAGTCATACGCAAGACAAACCCTGAGATATGATATTAATGATTATGCCCTAGAAAATCTTAAAAGAGGTTTCTACTGACAAAAAAATTCTCATAAGATCAGAGTTCTGCTGAAATGATGGCCTCTTCTGTCCAGGGAGAATTCTTTCTCACGTCCCTTGTTAATATTATGGGTACAAGTTTCCAAATGATTCTAGGTCTTCTATGTTCGAAAGGCCCCATGTCACCCCATCACTTCCCAAGCCCGATTGGGGAAGACAACCCTACATTACTTCGCAGGAGTAGATTTATTCATCATCATTCATTCCTCAGGAAGGAAGATCAGGTCGGAGGGCTCGGTTGGAATCGTTGTTTTTCGTCATTTGGAGTAGACGAGGCCAGACAGCAAATCAGCCTTAGCCTCTAATGCTCCTGTTTTCTCTTCATTCTTTTCAAATATTTCCTTGTGGGATGACTCTCTAACGACTGAGAAAGAAGGGCATTTTGGTTAAAGGAGATTCTCCCTATTATTACTAAATATGTACTTTATTATATCAATAAAACCTCATCTTACAATTCTACCTCCTACTCTCGATTTGAACTTCGATGCTCATGGTCTGGTTATCTGCGCTAATCAGGTCAATAGACTGAACTGGGCGTTTACTGCCATAGCTCAATTTCTCCTCTTTTTCTTTTGGTTGCGTCAGTTTTTCGTTGATACGTGTGGTATGAGTGGCCCAAAAAGATAGCCTTTTGCCGTTTGAAGGCTGCTCAAATTCTTGCCGAGAGAAAAATAGAGCGCAGAACAACTGAATGCATTCAATATCTCCTAAGCCTGGGATAGTATAACATAAGCAGAAAACTGCCAAGGAGGGGCTGCAACATTATTTCATAGGCTCAGAAACATAATTGGGTTAACAAGATCAACGTAGAATCCTCCATCCAACGGATCAATATAAAACAAACAGTAAAATGGACGAACCCCAAACTCAGTCTCAGCAAACGTATGATCAAAGAACCCTCGCCAAACTACCAAAGCTTTGCCTTTTGGAGATTGCTTCAGGTCTAGCCCGAGCAATGGTCCTGTGTCTTTTTCGTTCTCTTCAAATATCTCTTCTGGCGATGGCTCCTTCTGAGATAAAATGGATTCGTTATAAAGGAGAAGGTAGTATGTTTCCTTTCTGAAGACCTCTTTCAATATATTACTGAGGTTGACCCTGGTCCATCACACGATAGTGAGATGTACGACAGTCCTAACCTCTGGTAAGGTGGACTAGTGGAATTTTTGTTTTGATGCCTCTACGATGAAGTACCATTAACGCGTATCCAAAATTAGGGGGTATCAACCACCAACCTTGGTTGCCAAGGCACAAGGGGATTTTATACGAATAAGCAGACAAACTAGTAAGATCATCTTACTCTTCCATCACAGAATGGCAGAGAAAACAAAAAAGAAATGGACGAAGTGAGGTGGCAAACAAAGTAAACTCTTCCGTTAAATAGTACAGTTAGAAAAGCTCAGGAGAGTTATAGGGCTACGCATCACTGCATCTGAGAAAACACCCCCCATTTGTACAATGGGGACGAAGAAACTACCATATCGTCTTTGACTATGAAGCAACCGTTATGACAGTCAATGACCTACGCCTTAATTCCTCCCTAGTATCATCTTACCCCTATCCTCGGACGTCTGAGGAGTTGTAAAATAAAATCAGAAACTTAATCTTAAATAAGCCTGTTATTGCTGTCTAAAGATCCTTTTTCACTTCTTCCATAATTCCAGTTATATCACTGGAAATAATAAGTGACAGTTCTCCTTACAGTCAATTCTGACTATGTACCTATACACGCATAATATTTTTATTTAAAAAAAATCTTTTATAAAAAAAACGGTTAAACGCGAATATTCTCCTTTTCGAAAAGTCATTCCGATTGACGTTTTGTAAATGGGTAACATGCGCAAAATCCGCCGCAGAACAACGGGCGGGGTTGGGTCGAAACCGGAGGCGTCTACCGTCTGAACCGACTGAGTGGTAAATGAGTCACACCAACAGCAAACATGTAACTTGACGTGAGTAGATCGAATGTAGGTCGCTTTAGGGTGAACAACGACACAAATGAATTTTCCCGTTTTCTAATATTCAATACGGTTAAAATATCCTCATCCGAGTATTCTTACATAAAAGACTGTGATAAACGACACTGTTTTTAATTTAATCGAATAAAATATTTTGCTGAAGTCGTGCGTTTTCCACAACACTTTTACACAAAACCAATATGACCCTACAAGAATAGCAACACACTTATACCCTGGAAATGACCCGAATAAAGACCGAAACGTCGGCAAAAAACGGGTTTTTCAGACTTCAACAAATTATGAAACCGGTCACCAAGAAACACACATGAATAAAATATGTCATTCTCATTAGAAGAAATTTATTTACAACTGTCCATGTTAGTACAATAATTTATCGGCGAACTGCTCCCCCATAACTAACCAATTTGTCCAACAAAAAAAATTTATAATAACAAATAGTTTGGAAATTTTAACAAAAAGGTCAAACAAGGTCGGTGTTGAAACTAACAGAAGCGTTGCGACCCGCAGCGGGCGCAGTCGGAATAGCGTGAGAACGGAGACCTGGAGTGCTTCTCCCCTAAACACTTCACCTATGTGAAAGGTGAAGAAATCAGAAAGCATTCGGTACTAAAGTAAACAGCCGTGGTCGGGAGCTCAAAACGCCAGTCTGCTGTCGATTAAGCCAGAAATTACGGAGCCAGTGTCGTCAGCGTCTAATTAAAAACTCCAATTGCAATCGTTGATCGCAACTATTAATGACTTAACAGGGCTCGTCCTACAGCCGTATAGAAGCAGTACAACAGAAAATTTTAAACACCTTCCGTAATAGATAGGGGTTGATATTGATTATCCCCCTGTAAATTTTTAGAGTTCAATAATCCCCTTAAAGGAAGCCAATCGAGGATAAGTGCTCTACGATCATTTTGAAACAGGTGGTTTATTTTCATGATTTCATCTAATAGCTTAACCATAGAACACTTAGCTTACATCATCTACTGGTATCTGATAGCAGGTGAGGTTTCATGCCCGTTTTCCGAATCTGCTCAAAGCGTGTTGATTTTGCTACTGCTTCTTTTGATTCATTCTGTAGTTTCTTTCCTTTTGTATCTTACAACGATTGCTTGGATTGTTTTTGTCCAGGATGTTTTCTGATATACCTACCGCTAAAGTCATCGGGTCTTAACCTTTTTTTAACCAAAGGGATATAATTCGTTTCCCTATATATACGTTCTGCATATCGTACCAGGGGAGCGTGACTCTGTATCCTGGTTAGGTTCCTTTGAGTCGTTCTGTAGTTTCTTTCCTTTCTTGCAAGGAGGATTTTGGGTTGCATGTCTCCAGCGAGCGTTCCCACAGTTTCTGACTCTCATATTCTTATCTAATATGGTCTCTGTCATACCTAATGCTAAATGCTGCGAGGGACTCACCTTTTCTGCCAAAGGCATCTATTTTGTTTCCCTCCAGCCCTACAGGTCCTGGAACCGAGTGGAGTGCCACTCATTATCGGTCAGGGTGACACTTTCTGTAGTCTTTTTCGTTTGAAATCTTTAAAGGATTGTAGATTACTACCTAAATTTGCTTTTTCATCAAGTCCATAACGTGATCTATAGTACTTGTAGGCTTAAAATTTTGCAAGGAAGCTGTAGGTTTGCCTTTGCCCAGAATGATTCCCACTTTTTCCAATTTCTCACCCTATTTCCTTTTCTGTGATGCTCTCTGATTTGCCTGGTACAAAACGTTTCGGGTACTACACCTTCCTTGCAAAGGCGTCTAAATCGTTTCCCTCTAATCCTGCTTGCCCTAGAACCGAGTGGAATGTGACTGAATTGGTTAGGTTCCTTTGAATGTTTCTGTAATTTCTTTCATTTAAAATCGTTAAAGGATTGTAGGTAGTAACAACTTAATTTGCTTTTTCATCAATACCATGTCGTGATCCAGAGTATTCGTGGCGCTTTTTCATCAAGATCATACAGTGAGCTAGAGCATTCGTGGGCTTTAAAAACTTCCAAGCATGTTCTTGCTTTGGATATGTGCAACGAGTGATGCCTACTGATTTGTCGTCCTCACCATGTCCTTTTCTTATCAGATACTCTCTGAATACCTAGCATAATATGCTTCAGGCACCAACGGTTTTTAGCAAAGGCATGTAATTCGTTTTCCTTTAATCCTGTATGTCCGTGAAATAGAGGGCGACTCGGTTTGGTACATCCAACTAATTTTGTTCGGATTTTTAAATCAGCACCTCCTTTGATGGTTATAATATTCCAGTTTGGTAGACTGATCAACCTGTCTGACTTTTCTTTTTATACTCTGTGTTCAGATTATTTCTCTCTACCATTCGGTTGTTTCAGATTTCTTCAGTATAATTTTTTTGCACTATTAAAACAGTTATTCTGCTGTTTGAGATCGTCGAAACAGTAAAATGGGAAAGGTGTGGTCTGAATTGCCTGAATTGCTCAGGCCGGCCGGGGTCAATGAGTCCGTTGAAAAATTTCCAGCGCTGCCGATAATAAATGCGAAGGTTTTGCCTACGGTTTCGACATGGTTTCTGTAGCACATTTTTTCATTATTTTGCCGGTTTTAAACAATTAAAATGGCATCCATTGAAAAGAAAACCGTTTTGTCGAACTAGATAATTCAAACGGCACATCGTTTTATACGGGTATTGATCCGCCGTCGACCAATTCAACCAACTGCCACTTTCTAGTTTTTAATCATGTATAAAACTGAACTAATTTGCGTCCTACATCAACACAAACAGCATGTTCCCGGTCATTTTATATAATAATTTAAATATACACTGATAGACAAAAGTAACGCACCACCTTAAATTTTAATGTATTTAGGTTTGTTCGTATTTTGCATACCAAAAACAGGTTTGATTGTAAAAAGAATGTTTATTACCTATTCCTAAAATAACAATTCTTGAGCAAAGAACAAAATAAACAGAAAATTCAAAAACCAACAAAATTGTACAAAATACTGTTTTGCCCTCTTTAATATCGGTAGGAAGAGTGCCTACTCTGGTACGAATCACGTCCCTTTACGTCGGAATAGATTTCTGGTAAAATCCTCCACCCTATTCATGAAGAACAGCTGTTTCCAAACTCGACGGCTAAGTTGTGGCCGTATCTCACCAAATTTGTAAAGAGAACATGTCTAATTCACGTGTTCCTCTGCCGACTGAAGTCTGGCCATTTTCCGAGCTGTGGTATGAAAGGTCCACGAGCTGGCTGTCAGGTCCTGAGGTTCGTTTTCATAAACCTTTTTTCTGCAGTCCAGGAGGAAGTCGAAACATTTCGGATTGTATTATCAGATTTGTTATCTCATTTCTCGCATTGCTGCAGTCTCGTAGATCCTGATGACGGATGAATCTATCGTCTCTCTGTTCTATGGTCGAACCTGCCCTGGCCTTCTATTATGAAGTCCTGATTCTCTGAAGCCTCAAGTGCCTGACTGGATCCATTGAAAAAGGTTTAAAAATAAGAATAATATCAAATGAAATCAACGAAGGAAAAAGATTAACTGAAAGCGATCTTCAGGCGTAGCAGAATGGAAGGGCATAATGCTAATTTTTGTGCAAATGAATTAATTAGTACAAAGTAAATAGAGGAAGTAAACAAAGCGTCATTTACTGTTGATTTTTACTAAGATAACTCCTAATTATCTGTAACTTATGTAAAAAGATAATGGATTTAATTTTAAACTAATTAAATTGAGTGGTGCGTTAAATTCGTCCATCAGTGTCGAAAATTCTTTGTGATTCTTGAGTATGTTGAGGATAGTAATTCAAATGTTTGTCGATTCTTTTTGATTTACAGACATGGATCGACGGACGTAAAATCCAGACGGTTTCGATTGAAATCGAAACGAGAAGCCCAACAAGGAAGTGAGAACTGGATCAAAAGAAGACAGAAATAGATTCCGAAGGAGGTCGATCGGGGATTTGTAGGATCCCTCGACGACTGGAATTATTGTTATACGCCCTTTCTGGCAATGGGTAATTCCAATCCCCGAGACAAATTTGAATACATTAAATTCAAGAAAGCCAATTTATATTCATGAACGTGTGATACTAATTGTAGAGTAGAGCGGCGTTTTGTCAATTGAATTTTCGATTCCACGGGGTTGAATAACTTACTCGGACCACAGGGAGCAATTTGCATTCGAATAGTTATGAAAATAAGAGTTATTTCGAGCTTTCCATAGAAAATAAGTGATATCCCTTTTCATTTTACAACTTTCTGTTGTCAAATTGCGCGACGAACTACATCCGTCCAACTCTAAAAAGGTTAGGGTTAAGGTTAAAAGGAGTTGGCCTCGTTACGACCTTACGCACCATTACCAATATTGGTCTTTTGTTTAATCTCCATTATTATCTAGAGCTGTTCGTTCTCCCATATCCCAAAGTTTCTTCGAGAGTTGCCATTGTATCCTCCAGGCCTTTGTACAGACAGGATATGTTCTGCTGTTTCTTTTCTTGGCAATATCTGCCCAGGCTTGTTCCTGCTCCGAGTCTAAACTTATGTATCCAGAGTCCTGACATGCCCCAGGTTTAGTAGTTCAACTGTTAGTTCCTCCGTTCATCCTTTTTGTCTGCCCTCGAGTCCCATTGAACCGATGACATTGTATGAGGTATCTACGATTCTGGCCTCGTCGATGCCGCAAAGCTTAAACGCGTCACGGGTCTGACAGGCCAAAACAGCCAGAATACGATACGAAGTATGATGAGAAAAGACCAATCTACTCATCGATTTATGATTATTCCACAAGTAATAACAAATAAGTTTAAATTGCAAAATTATCTTTATAAAATATGTATATTTTAAAAGACATTTAAATCGTCCTGACCTTCGTAAAGTGCATCAGGTTGGTTTGGACTAGATAGTGTTGGGTTTTTAGTGTAATCCCCCCTCAACGTAAAACAATGAATGGCCCTATCGACGAAACAGGTGGTATTCACGTGTTGTGAATGAAGTGAACGTCGCATATGACTGGGCATGGCTTCGTTCCAAAGACTAGCCCAATATAATAAGTCTCATGTCAAAACAAGGAGTGAGCCCTTCCCCAACTAACGTGTCTAAATCACGGTCAATGTCAATTTGCCGTTTATCCACCAAGGCGTGTCCATAATTAAAATCTTTGACTTTTATACGTCTTGGTTTAATTTTATAAGAGTCATTGTATTATTAATTATATAATTTCGAAGGGCAAGGTTTTGACACGCTCTTTCATGATGTCTGATGATGACAATTTTTGTTATTTGTGCTGCGCATCATTAACCTGGTGTTTCCGACTTTATCGCGTAGCTAGTCTAGATTGAACTGTCCTAAAAACCAGATTTACACTTAACCTAATCCGCTGATCCAAACACAAAATTTTCGATTCATTCCAATGATGTTGTAGGAAATTATTTAAAATAAACGTTGGATTTTGCTCAGACATCATTGATGAGAGAAAAAACTTTGCTTTTCTGGAACTAAGTTCGGTATAATTGCCATGGGAATTGCCGGCATTATGAACGAAAGATAAATGTGTCTGGCGTTTCATTAAAATAAATTAAATCCTAAACGGATATATGTAGTTTTATAACAACATAAGGCTTGATGTTCTACAGTTCCTCTTTATACTCATTATATATGCCTTAACCAAGACCGACATTTTTCGTTTTACGTTCGTTTCCGATAATTCATCAGGCCTGTCAGAGTTGTACAGGCTCTTCGCTATCTTCAGTTACGTGTTTCGCAGACCAACGGCCGACTGGCAGATCTAAAAAGCGATGATAGGCAGAGAAAAATTATCGGAAAAACCAAGGTGTAGGAGATATTGTATCCTATATAGATGGCTCAAAGACGGATAATAGTTCGGGAATGGTCAAAGCACAACCATCATTCAAGCTTTCTAGCCATAGAAGCATGAGCATGGCAGACAGACAGATCCAAAGTCTCTCCTACTCTATGAGATTAACTCAAAACTAACCTGAAACTGCCTAACAAACTGGGATCTACAAATATTCTAACGCTAAGGCACCACGGGGGAATTTCAGGCAACAAGCAAGCAGGGATATGTAGCCTAGGAACAATGCCCAAATCTGTTTTGGGGCAAATTATAGCCCCATTAAAAAATAGCTATTGTATTAAGAAAGAACACAATAAATACTCGGATTTTACGCCAGACATGAAGCAAGCAGAAGCATACCACTTTAAGGAAAACTGAGACTACTAACTGAGAATGAATGTATACTATGTCTAGAAGAGAGACAAACAACAAAGCATTTCCAATTCAACTGCCCCTATAATAAATGGTGATAATTCCACTTGTGGCACGTTGGGCGAAAAGTCTATTGTCTGAAAGTTACCTATCACCTTGGTCTGAGTTTTGTACTGACTGAGTTTTGTTGGTTTAAACGCGTTTCGGCTCTACAGAAATCACCCAAACACTGAGATGGCAAAATGCCGAAACGCGTCTGAACCAACAAAAGCAGAAACAAGATGATAGGTAACTATCAGATAATACCCCACAATACCTTAAAAAAAGGATATAGAACATAGGAAAGTCATTCTTGTACATTATAGACCAGCATGTATCCTTGGGAAGAATTCTTTACTTCATACAGAAGAAGGAGAGGGATGTATTTTTGGGCTAGATATACATTTTAGTAGTATTAGATTAGGTGAGGTTAAGAAGGGTTAGATTAGATTAGGTTTAGGAAAACTATTAGCAGTCCAACTGGTAAATTTTGTTTTCATAGTAGCCTTCTTTCTGATCACGTAGATCCTGCGATGTCGTTTGTAGGTTCGTTTTTTATAACATGGAAAAACATTTTTGTTGGTGTGATTTCGAAAACAACGGAGTGCTCAAGAGTTAGGTTAGCGTTAAAGAACGATAAGGTTAGGTTAGGGTTAGGTAGTGTTAAGTGAGGTTCTGTAATTTGTTAAAGAAACGAAATCTTTCTGGGAAATCGATAACAGAGAGTGAAACCAATGCAAGTTTAAGCGGTAAAGCAGAAAATTTCGACGACTATAAATGGAAGCAAAAAATTACAAGTTCAACTAATTTGTAAAAGTTTTGTCGTGTCGCCTTTTTGATCTCGGGCACCCTACGGTCCCATTCGTATGTTCTAATCCCTGTTTTACATGAATAAACTTTTAGGATAAACACAAATTTTCGTTTTTCATTGACTCATTTTGTGTTTTTGAGTACGCATGATTGCCGTCGCGTTAGAGAATGGAAAGGTTAGGTTAGCTTCTGTCCATGAAAGACACTAATATCTTCCAGGAAAGTTTAAGGGCAAAAGAGAGAACTTAACATCGAATAAAATGTGAAGAACAAAAATTAACACATAGTGTCATATACACATGCAATTAATATTATTATCTCAATCTATTAGCATGTTCTATGAGATAATATCGTAAGTGGTGTAAATATTGCGGAACTTTTTTTTTTAAGGTACAAGTTATAATGCCAATCTGGTTTGAGATACACACAC
This sequence comes from Cimex hemipterus, assembly GCA_039619505.1. Classification (NCBI taxonomy): domain Eukaryota; kingdom Metazoa; phylum Arthropoda; class Insecta; order Hemiptera; family Cimicidae; genus Cimex; species Cimex hemipterus. Next base: position 2,607,796 of record CM077100.1, read on the forward strand.
ACACGCGCGCGCGCGCGCGCGCACACACACACACACACAAGAGAAAACAATGGATTTGTTTCCATAGCGGGAACGTTTCTCCGTATACATCTCACTTCCTTCCCCTAATAACAGAAATATTAATTATGTTCCATTAGAAAAGTTAACAATTACGAAGTATAATTATAGGTTTATCTTTATTTCGATAAATAAGAGAGTGGGAGTGTTTTATTATGTGAAAAGGCTGTTTCACACAGAACAGAACCTTTTCTTTTGTATGTGAGCCGTACACAAAAGAAAGTAAAATCAATCTACGCTCAACTAGTTAAAATGTAATATTGAACTGTTAACGAAATTTTTTTGACCCTAATGATAAATAAATATGTCGGTTAGTTTGTCTTTTGCCCGTAAGATCCGCGTATTAATCCTGTTTTAGATTGTAATAGGTTTTTTCTCGTCAATAGTTCATGTTTGTATTTTTTAAACTTTTTTATACCATTGTGGGTTTTAAGAAGGTCTTATTAAAATAGAAAAGACAAACTGAGTGGTGTAGCGACTAAAATGTGTTGTAAGATCGAGGTGACATTTCGAACTAGACGGCATCGATGAAAAACATTTTAGAAGGCTAAAATTGCTAGCTTTAGGTTACAAGTTTTAGGATATTATAAGCTTTTTTTATCACCTTGCGCGACCAATATTCGTCTATTATGCAATTTCCTTTATTATCTACAGCTCTTTTTTAAGTTTAAAGCTTTTTACTTTATCCCAAAGCTATACTCACAGGCAAAAAATTGGCCTCGCTTATTAATTTTAATTATTTCTTAGACACTCCCTTGATTATCTTATACCAATGGAGTCCGTTTCATCCGAATTGATCCGTTTCAAAGGATGGGAAGTAAAAAAAATTAATAAAATCTTCCACTTGTTTGTTTTGAGTAATAGTTTTAAGTGATACAGATTTGGTTAGAATCACACCATTGTTGGAAGATGGAAGAAGTCAAGCGCATGTGGCCAAGGTGATTAACATTCCCAGAGCAACTGTTACCAAGATACTGGAGGTTACTCAAGAATGCATGGATCAGGTCGTCATCGTGTCGCATATCAGCGAGATTAACGTTTTATGTTTTCTGATGTACTCCGTGATCGACATTCTATCGTTGTTGAGATCAAACAATGACTTAAGCAAGTGAGAAATGTCAATGTCAGTTTACGCACTGTAAGGCAAAGACTTTCAGATGCTGGATTGCATGCCTACCACTGGTCCAGAACGTTTTCGCAAGTAGAAATTTTCGCAAGAAATCACATCAGTTGGTCTGAGCAAGATTGAACTAACACCTTTTTTTCAGATGAGTTTAGGGTTTGTCTGATGTCTTCTGAGAGGCCGAGGGAGGGTTTGGAGAAAAACAGGAGATCGTCATTTCCCCGTAATACTTTCACTCTGGAGAAGTTATGGAGGCGGTGTTTGGGCAGCCATTTCCATGGAAGATCGCACAAAAGTGTTCTTTGTCGAGGGTTAACAGCTGCGTGATTGAAGAAGTGTTATCAGAAGTTGTTCCTTCCACTAATGACGGTTTTATTTTTATGCATGGTTCTCCCGGCTTATACCACATCGAGTTCCCTTGGGAAGAGTTGTCAAAGAGGGTAAAACGTCGCCCAGTGATGCAAGAGAATTAGCACGAATTACGATGGCATTGTTGGAGATGTTTGAAAATATTCCACAGCACTACCTTCAAAACCTCATAAAATCGCTGTCTTGTCGAATGTAAATGGAGATCAACGCAAGAGGAGGAATACTTAGTTTAATTTTTTATTTACCTATACTATATTTTTCTGTCCAACAATAAAAAATTATAATTGATAGCGTGTATTTACTAAAATAACGAGGATGGCTTTATTTGCATCTCACGGTTATTTAAGGGCGTGTATATCTCTCAAGCCTTTAAAGCAACAGAGTCATTTGCTCAGCTGTTTCCTCTTCTTCCTGGCAATATCTGCAGTCTTCATTCTGTTCCGTGTCTATACAAATGCCATCAGAGTCTGCTGTGTCCAGCCAGCAGACCTCTCTTATTATAACACTTCTTACGTTTGGTGGATCTGCTGTTGGTTTTTGCGATGGTACCTTGATGAATTTTTTCGCAATTCCCCTATAATAAAGCCCCACAGAACCATGGACTTATTCTAAACCCAATCAGGCCGATAGGTGTCCTCATTTCCCACGGTCAATTAGGCGCTCCTCTGTCCGGTATGCCCTGTATCCAAAAACAAGAAGAATTTTTTTATGGACCTTGGTAATGCTGTATGTTTCTCCGTGAATGATTTTTTTTTATTAAAAAAAACCGCCGAAAAAGTAATTAGTCTAACCTTATCGATCTTTTTCAACAAGAAATAAGAAAATTCTTTTTGAGAAAATCGATTTTTTTCTCAATATTATAATCTACATTTTATTCTTTAATGTAACGATAAAACGTATGGGATATTAGCCTCCAGATCGGTTATACTTTCTCGTACGAGCCAGGATTTTATAAATTGAAAAAAAAAGAACAATCCAATCAAAAAGACAGTGTTCACTCAGCTGGTTATAAAACGTGTTCTTATTAAAAAACGAAGAGTATAAAGACGTACATAACCACAACAATTAAAAGTGATACAGACAGTTTAAGGCACAGTAGTAATCACTTATTGAATTTATCAGCACAGATAAAACAACGTGCAATTAAATTATATTATATCATGAAATTAATAAGTATAAAGAACAATAGGATCTTCTCTGAACGATTTATCATTGATAAGGCAGTGAGAGCAGATCAGATCTTCAATATTTCGCTGACTGGATAATGTTCCAAGAATTCGTTCTAACGAAGCTTTCGAAATGTTTTATTTAAAAAAAAATAAATAAATAAAAAAAAAAAAAAAAAAAAAAAAGGTTTGCACAAAGAAAACTTCTCTCCAATGGCTTCAAAGGCTAAAACCGTCAATTATATCTGCCTTGAACTAAGTCCTCGAATCTCTTTTTTTGTCGGGCCCGTGCCAGCCCAATGGAAAAGTATTGATTTTTCTCATGCTCTCTCTTCTCCCCCGTTCTATGAAATAATAATCAGTACAGTCGACGTCAAATTGGGCGTCCGCTATGAACCAAAACGTGCTTCGTAATCGTAGCAACAATTCAACAATTACCGCCTACGAAGAAGAAAATAAAGAAGCGAGGGGTGAAAATTGTCAGTAGACTTTTCCCAAATTGAAAAAAAAAACGGCATTTTATTACTTAGCAGGAAATGATAGTTTGACTATTTTTTATAATATATATAACATGACGAATGTTATTGAGTCACCAAAAAAATTCAACCGTGATTCACGAATAATTGTATACTGGAAGTGTTTTACCATACATTACCATCCCAGATATGCCAAAAATGATAAAAGTGTTGGCTCTAAATTTACTATCAACAAAAAATAAGTTAGTAAATAAAACCATTTTTATATGAACAACATTTTATCTAGAGACCGAAAATTCGAAAGTTCAACGACTTCAGAAAAGAGCCCGATGCAAGCCAGGGATTAAATACCGCCCCGAGGAAGTGAGGTGAAAAGGAGGAAGCGGCCAATTAGCCCGTATTGTGTCAACTACGTTCAATGTAAAGTGTTACTTATTACTGACCTAAAATAAGATTTATAATTTGTCACTTCATCGAATATGCAACGTGTCACCGCCACAATGTGTCCACGTGCGGTCCGCGCGGCTATGAACGCGTCACCCCCAAAATGTGTGGCGAATTCCCTGAATAAGCTGAAACGCCTCTTACAATTCAAAACCGCGAAGCATAAATGATCTGAAATGACCTAATTACAAATTTAAAATGACCTCACCAGAAAATTTTTGTTATTTCATAAGATAAACGGAAAGAGAGAAAGTTTCAGAAGTGCCAATAATTTTACGTTGATTACAAGCTAATCTAAAATTTGTACCCGTCTATTTTCGTCTATTACGTCAGTACGTATCGGCTTTACGCCATCTTCAGTTGTCTATTACAAGGCTGTTCGTGACAGTTCATCATCTGAGTCTCCTTATTTTCCTCCTTCCGACGATTTTCCTTACTCATAAAGGTTGGATTGAAAATTGTCAACACTTTGGAAACCGATTAAACAGTAATTTGGTCGTTTCCGACCATCCTGGGCCGTCTATACCGCTGTTTTGGTCTGTTACACGAATATTAAGGATAAACGAATAAATTACAAAACCCTCTACATACAGCCAAAACGACTCTTCAACGACTTCTTTTGCCAACAGGCAAAAACCGCGAGGATATACGTACCAAAAAAATCATAGAAAAAGGGCAAATTTTTACGTTCATCACCTCACTTGCCCAGAAAACAAAATACGATTAAAGAATAAATTACGACGGATTTCAATTTTTATTCTTTGAAAGTGGCAAGAAATAAAAAAACAATTCATAGCTGAAGACGGCGAAAATTAGAATGTCGTCTGAGACCAAAAATGATCAGAAACAACCAAATTACAGTTTCATAACCACGCTGACCTCAATAGAAAAAAATTAAAAATTCAATTAATGGGAACGGCCTTTAAGTTGCATTATTTAAAATTTGCAAGTAATAAGAAAACAAATCACCAGTGAAGATGGCGAGAGGCCGACTGGCGCCTGGGAGACCAAAAATGGCCAGAAATAACCTAACCACAGGTCGTCGCGTCCCAGAAAGCGAAAAAAATTGAAGATCCGAATAGAGTACCTTTTAAGTTGTATTTTATTTTTTAAATGGTGAAATAGTAAGAAAACAAACCCATTGCTGAAGATGACGAGAAGTCTAATCGTGTCTGACAGACTAAAAACATCCGAGACATTTGAGCACAACGTTCGGTCGATCATGTCGTAGTTATCGTAATCGACTGTAATTTTCCAATTATGCATGTAAAACGAAAGTATAGGCTTCCCAGCAGGCGAAGTGATGCTCAGTGACTACATTATGCAGGAATAAAGAGAGCAGGGGTAGAAAGTAACGAAACAGCGTCGAACCTACTCATACAGACCATTATTAGTTATGGTCGGAACTTGATTGATATTATTCCAACAGTTGGCTTTACTTGTAATTTTTTGTTTTTGTTTTTGGTGGGCTAATTTTTCAAACATTCTTGAAGAGATGACGTCCTGGACTTATGTTCAAAAATGCACGTTCAGTTGACATCGAGGCGTTTGTTTATATCCTCCAGGTTGAACGAACACACCGCAATGTCGGCAGTGGGTAGGTGAATGCCGCTCCACAGAAAACACACACAGTGATTAAAATTATGCAAACTAATTTACTGTTGACTGCATGAGAGTAAAACGACCCCTCGGCGTGTTAAATGTTTTGCATTGTATGCAGCCATTTTTACATACGGATGAGATATCAAGCACATACGACGATCGATTTGGTCCAGAAGAACAGAGGGCATGTCAGGAGCAGGCGCGCTTTCATGAACACTTAAAAAAATTTTAAACGCTCTTAATTCCGTTATTATTTACGGTTAAAATGGTTAAAAAAACAACGTGGAAAAATTAAATCATTTTATATCATTTCGTTTGGTCAATAGCTAGCTATTGTACCACGTACATCAAATACTGAAATCCTAATTGAAATACAAAATTTTGCAACCAAGAACAATAGGCAAAAATAGATCAGACGATCCGACGAAGTCTGGAGGCCTTGGCCAATTGAAAGCCGGCCGAACAAATAATTTCTGGAAGTATATATAAAGGGGCCGAACTGCCAAATAACGACTTGTGTAAAAGCAAGTTGTTACAGATGAAAATTTAATGAACACCGTTCTTAGAACAAGGAGGGAAAACTGGATTGTTGTACTACAATGAGAAATGGCCGCTGAGTCAATACGACAAAAAACCCGGAATTGGAAGAAGGAATTATTCTCCGTCAAGTTCGAAGTTGGATGAACTTCCGCCTCTAAATGACTTACAACGAGGCTAGGGACGTGGGATCACAGATGATGCATTCAATTTTTTTGATGATATGAGATAAAAAATATCTTGGACGTGTGTACAAGCGTTCTTACCAACGGGTTAATAAAAAAAATATCTCTATCTGGCTTTGTTGTGTATATATGTCAAATTTTATTACACATCATTCGATGTGGTGTTTTACCAATGATAGGAAAATAATATTCAAGATCGTATTAATTGAGATAAGATATATAAAATGTCTTAAAAACCAAAACAGGCTTTCAGGAAAATAGGCCAACAAAATTTGTTTTATGGAGAAAAAAAAACGTTCATATTCATTTTAAGTTCTCTTTAATGCCCTTAAATTTTCATCCCAATAAGAAAATAGACGCTTTTCGCTTGCCTTCTCTCATTCTTGCCAAAGTTCGGTATCTACCATTAAAAATTCATAGCTCATTTGGATTTTTTCCAACAAAGTTTTTCCAACTCCTACTTCATCCTATGTCAACATTTTTTATATTTTATGCCATTATAAATGATAAAAATGGGAATTAAATCAACAAAACCTTCTCAAACTTTTCATTTTTTGTCTCAAGTTCTAATTTATTTATGGAAACCAAGTTCGCGTCATTACGTGAGGTTTATAGGGTTCTAAAACTTTGTAAAGTGAGTCGTTTCAAAGTCATCTCCAGTTTTGTGATTTTTGAACAAAATCGTAGGGAGGTTTTATGTATTTTTTATACCTCATTCGATTTATTATTTTATGTCGTATAATAAAATACTATTTGATCGTATAAAATGACATTAAGCAAAAAGTTCATTATATTTAGTGGTCTATTGACCAAATTACTTCTTTCAATTATTCATCTTTTTATGTAAAGTTTTTGGTTAAAATGAAAAATATAGTGCCTCGAGCGGGATTCGAACCCACGACCTTCGGCTAGCCGGCTAGGAAAAAACCTTACATAAAAACATTAATTCATTGAATTAAGTAAAAAGCTTCAGAAACTATAAGACCCTTAAAAATAAAAAAGATAAAATAAAAAAACAGTTTTTACTCAAAAACAAATTCAGATTCGTTTTAAGTACCATTTAGCGGCCTTAAATACGAATTTTCTTTGCACTCAAAAATAAACGTTTTAGGGCTAATTCGCCGAGGGCGGTTTTTTCTCCCTGATGTGCAGTTTTTCCACTTAAAACTTCACACATCGTCTGGATTTTAGGGAAATTCATTGTTATAACAACCGCTGGAAAGGTGAATGTTTCTACATTCAGCTATGTCAATAATGTTTAAATTTAATGCGATTATAGATGAGAAAAATAAGCATTAAATCGACTAGTCGGTCTTCTTAACTTTCTTCTGCCGTTCAAAAGACAAGGGCCCGCATCAGCTCAAAAACATTCTCGTCACCCGGGCCACTGTACAGAAACCTAAGACCAATCCGACCAATGTGGCAATATGTGATCTGGGCGTTAGAAGTTCAGACAGTGCTAAACTTGATTCTCCGGCTTTTATAAAGCTAAAGCTCCCCGGTAAATAAATGCCAATTGACACCACAATCCGATCGTACCTAAGGTTCTAAAGTTCTGAAAATCTCCCACAAACTATTTATTTATGCGAGAAGGATAGGAAAATCCAACGTCAATCCGACAGTTTTATGTACGGAAAAAGAAATGTTATTTATATTATTGCAGCTAAGAAAAACTCTATGCAAATCTCTAACAAGTAACACCGCCCCACAAGCATATCTATTTTGTACAATAAAGTAGTAATAAAAAAAATTATTAAACCAATCTGACCTGTTTGTGTACTATGGTCGTGCCAAAAGTAACTTAAATAATAACACATAAAGTGAATAAGGAAATGCCGAAACGTGTCTGACAGGCCGAAAAAGCGATGATAGGCGGACCCAGCGTGATAGGAAATGATCAAGTTTCAGGTCGCCTTAAGATCCGATTGATTATGCCCAATCTGTCGGACTATTATTTATCGAACTTGATCTGAGACAACCTAACCCTTGTTTCGAGACGCTGTTAATATTGAATTTTTCTCATGAGGCTTACTGACTCTTCCGGTCGTCGCGTTTGGCATTTCTGATTAGCAGTCAATCACCCACGGTTCGATTTTCTCGTCCGGTTCAATAATTATATAAGAGAGCATTCGAGAAAAATAATTTATTCGACGAATGCGTTTTTTGTAATTAATTGGGCCATTTGAAGTGTGTTGATTGAAGATTATTTTAAGAAAGGGATTTAACGGTGAGTTCGTTTCAGTGTGCACACAATCAACCCCCAACCATCAGATTTCAAAAATCCCCATAATTATACACTTTTTTCTCAATAAAAGAAAATTCTGCCCATAATTTGTCTTATTGTTTTTATTAATAAATATTTGTTTATGATATGTTTTAAATTGGGAATGTCAATTAGAGATAAAGACTTAATCCTTAATCCAAGACAAGGATAAAGGATTTTCCAATGTTTATTTTTTACGGAATTTAAAACATTTAGTCAGTCCCATTTAAATTTTGAAGCAATAAACTGTTCATTTCAATTTTCAAACAAAAATGCCAGTGCTATGTTAAATGTTAGTGCTGACGATGTTGTGCATGCTGTGTCACTTATTTATGACGGACGTCCCATCAGGCATGCGGCTGTTGCCATCAGAGTTACCTACATTTTTGAGAAAATTGGTCCTACCATAGAAGGCCCGGTTCTGGACGCCCTAGGATAACAGAACCACGAGATGACCGTTTTTTGTCTTTGGGAACCCTACTGTTGTACAGACGATTCGACAGCTACAGGAAATTCGAGGTGTCCAAATTTATGAACGCACTGCTCAAAGAAGATTAAATCAGTAAGGGCTGATGGCTTTTCGCCCCGTAAGAAGACCAGACAAACAGACTTGCATGAGTCCCATTTGCTCGAGAACCCAGCCAATGGTCTTTGTACGATTGGTCCACTGTACATTTTACAGATGAGTGTAAATTTGCTATACAATCTCCAGATGGGCGTGAAGGAGTGTGGAGAAGGCGAAATGGAAGGTACTAAGCTTGTAATTTTCCCAGAGTAAACCTTTTCAATATTGCTCAGTGATGGTGTGGGCGGGCAGTTTAGCGGAGAGTCGCACAGAATTGATTGTTGTTCGTGGAGGGTCTTTGGCGGCCACTCGCCGTGTAGATGAAATTTTGGAACATCATGCGTTGCCTATGCTCGATGAAATCAGCGACAATCCTATTCTAATGTTTGATAATGCCCGTCCATATGTCGTTCAAATAGTACAAACGTACCTACAGCATAACACAGGGTCTGGCGAGCCCGTTCTCCAGACTTGAACCCCATCGAACATTTATGGGATAACCACAAAAGACAAAAATTGTAATACACTCCACGATGTTGGAAGGATTCTTCGTGAAAGATGGGCTAATCTCCAGCAATGAGACATTTCATGACTGGTACAAAGTATGTTGAGGCGTCATCGAGATGTAATTAAGGCAAGAGGAGGAAATATGCTATATTGAAATTTTAATTAAAAATCTAAAACTAATTTTATCTGTCCGTCTTTTTTTCATTTTCTTTAGCAATTTACTTTCTTTTTTCCTTTTTTAGACAAAGACTCAATTATTAATCGTTAAAAACGTGAAACTTTGATTAATATATAAATATGTATATAAAAGAATTTTTTCCAGCCTGGGTATGTTTATCATATTTCCGGAGGCATTGTCATGAATGTAAATGATTCAAGATAAAAAATTCAACCTCAAAATTGTCCCGAGTCAGAATCCGTTTTTCGAAGACTGTATACAATTGAAATTCGAAAAAAGTGAATTTTTGTATATTCTAGCTTTGACGAAATATAAGGACTAAACTGGATTTTCATGTTGACTACGACACATAAAACTAAACACCAAATTTTTCCGGTGCAGGCGATATGGGTCTTCTTATTGGGTTGTCCGGAAAACAATGCAGGATTTTGGTATTAAACAAAAAAAAAAAGAAACTAGTTACTTTAAAGCAATGTTCTTTAATCAAAATAATTTCCCATACTCTCAATACATTTCTCCCAACGTGTTGGTAACTTATTAATTCCGTCTGAGTAGAATTCAGAATTTTTAGAATTGATAAAGTCAATAAATGCATTTTCCAGTTCCGTTTGATTTTTGAATATTATGTGTTGTAAGTAGTGGTCCAGGTGTCTAAAAAAATGGTAGTCAGTAGGCGAGAGGTCCGGAGAGTAGGGTGGGTGAGGCAAAGTTTCATAGCCAAGCTCCAATAATTTTTGTGACGTTACACGTGACACATGTGGTCGAGCGTTGTCATGCAACAAAATGGGCCCTTTCCGATTGACCAAAGAGGTGGTCAGCGACGGTCGTTTTACTGACTTTGAGTTGCTCTGCAAGTTCTCGAACAGTTGTTTTGGGGTTTTCTTCCACCACTGATCGCAGAACATCATCATTAAGAGAGGAAGGCCTTCCACGACCTTCTTCATCTTCAAGGCTGAAATCTCCCTCCCGAAATTTTTTAAACCACCTTTGCACAGTGCACTCATTAACACAACCCTCGCCCCAGACTTGGTTAATGTTTCTAGCCGTTTGGGCTCCGCTTCGGCCGAGTTTAAACTCGTAAAAGAAAATCGTACGAAATTCTCGCTTTGACATTATAAGGATGACTGAATTATTTCCAAGTAGCGGAATGCTACAGAGGTAAACAAACAATATCATTTGGAAGAGGATTAATAAGTGTTGACATTCATACAAATGAGTAATCCTGTAAACGTAAACAGAATATTTTATATAGATTTTTTTTAATGAAAACTTAAAATCCTGCATTATTTTCCGGACAACCCAATAGCATTAAAAAAAAATTTAAGACTTATAAATTGATTAAATTTTCTCCTTTCAGGCAAACATAAGTGAAAATAAGAATGAGGTAGAATATCTCAACCAATAATGCTTTAACTTGATTAACAGGTTAAGCAAAAGATGCTCGTAATAAAGCATACCTTTTCTATGTAAAAAAATGGATTTTTTTAGGACGTAATCTTTTGTACTGTTATAATGGGGTCGCTTGTTTTCCCTTGGACTTTCATATGACTAACTGCAATTTTTTTGAGCTGTTCATCCCCAGTTATCAATGTTTATAAATGCGTGGTGGTTAGTGACCGTTAATCGATAAATATTTAGAAATCGTGAGATGCGGTCTGGTGTGATGTAGGTTTCAGAAAAACATTTTCTTTATCGTGCCAACGTTTCGATCATTATTGACATAATCTTCAGGGCCTGGGATTTACAAACATTGTTTATATTTATCAAATACATTTTGGATGTGGAAAAGTGAATTTATACGATGCAAAATATATTTTTTATATTTTCAATCAAAGTATTTCTACTGCTTTGCTAAACATAAAACAGAAAAATCACTGTCACACGACAAGCAAGAATGGCACAATCACACAGAAGGCAAACCCTTTGAGTGAGTAGAAATACTTTGATTGAATATATAAAATATATATTTTGCATCGTATAAATTCACTTTTCCACATCCAAAATGTATTTGTTAAATGTAAACAATGTTGTAAATCCTAGGCCCTGAAAATGGTCGATAAAGATCGAAACGTTGGCGCGATAAAGAAAATGTTTTTTTTTTTAAACCTACATCACACCAGATCGCATCTCACGAATTCTAAATAATTAATGTTTATTAAAATGGCTTCTTTACCTAGAGTTTTAGGAGGGAATCCCAGGCTAATAAATTCTTCCAGGTTAACGTGTTTTGGAACCCCACATATAGCCCAGACAAATGTATCCAGCTGTAGTCAGATGATTTGAAACACATGTATGAGATATGTTAATTGTCGCTGCACTGAAACTTGAATGTGGGTGATTTATGAGAAAAGCTTGAGTTCAATCATCAACGGTTGAAAGACGACCATTTTTGCGTCATACAAATCAATAATTATCGCTTTCCGACCGACTGAACTTACGAACCCTTACTTTTTAGAATTTTCATAGCAGTCTGAGCAGCGGTTTTCCCTTTGAATAATTAAAACATTCACCCCAATTTATCAAATTCCTTTTAAAATTAGCAAAAAACCTTATAAAAGTACTAGCTCTTGAACGAAACCGATAAAAAAACACCTTACTAAATTTTTAAAGTGTGTAAAACCAATATTACTAAATAAGAAATGTTTCAAAACACAAGAGGGTTTAAAACATTGATTCTCTTCCAGTGTTTTTATATGTAAATGATGTGAATGTCCATATGTTCTTGAGTTTGGGGATATTAAACTTTTCCATCGTTATTGTAATTTTTAAGTGTACTTCGAGGCATTCACCTTCCTCCTCGTCAGAATTTGTGTGAGCCTCAACAGTCGACTAAACTGGTAGCAGACGACTTCTTGTTGATAAAGTGGGCCGAAACATTATTGATACACTTGCGTTTTTGGCTGGTTTGCTTTTATATACAAAACCTTTGAAAAATAAACTTGTCGATTCAACAATACTAGTGCCAAAGTACTTTGGCAATGCACGTCGAGAGACGTGGTTGTAGAAGTCCTTCAACCTGATGATGAGCTAAGAGGCTCGAAATCCGGATCTTTACAGAACAACTTATTGTGAGTAGGAACTATCCTTTTGGAAAGTATTGAACACCACACTCACCCCATCATTTAACATTTCTATTCAGAATAACTTCGCATTTTTTTGTTCATGTTGGATGCCCAAATTTTTCTAACATTATTATAAATACACTAGTTTTCGTGGTCCGCTTGACCTAGCCGAAAGGTCACGTGGGTTCGAATCCCGCTCGCGACATTTGACTTTTTTTTATCACAACTAAAAACCTTAATTAATTGAAAGTTATTATAATTTTTTTTAAATGCATTGCGAGGCATTCATCAACTTCTTCTTCAGTAGAATTTATTTGAGCCTTAACCTACGTCTCAAGGGACGACTATTCATATACAAACAAATTATTCATTGTAACTGAAACCTTGTTGGAACAATAAACTTTACGATTATTATTTTTTAAATTAATAATTATGTGTTATATTAAAATGCAAAAAATGACATTTTTGAACGACAAAAAAAATTGTTGACACACTCATGGACTAAATAGACTGAAATAACTAAATTTTAAGGAATTGTTGGGGTAAAGAAATATGGATATATACAAATGAATAAGATATAAATATTTGTAATTATTATTTCTATAGATTTAGGTTAATCAAATCAAAAGAAGGAAAAAAAACCAAATTGCCTCGATATTTCAGCAAAGGTTTATACTTTAGGTGAACAATTTAAACGTTCTACAGATTTAAAAGGACCGAGGAAAGCTTCGACGACACGGGCTTAAAACAAATCCGATAATAATTGCACATAAAGACGTGCCTTGGTTCAACTTTTGGGATCTTGGGACACAAAGTTTCCATAATCGCTTCCAGGAAGCGGTATACAAAAGTGAACGGGTTCACCCAAAAAAAGCAAAAACATCCTTTTCGTAAGTAGTATAAACAGGATAAAAAAGGCTCAATTTTATTCGAGAACAAGTCGATAAATCCTTATACTTCTCGAAAAATATAATCCTCTCAGATAAAAAATAAGTTGAATATATACATTGTCTCTTTTTATTGATCTGATTGATGGTCCGTTTGGGGGAATCGAAACTGAATTCGAAGTTAAAAATACGAGATGGCGTGGGTCCGTAAGAATCGGCGAATTAGTAGTGATACAAGGTATTTTGAATGTTATAAGATATCTGCCGTAGAAAATAAAATGAAAACGCACAGAAGTTGTGGATACAAAATACTTCTTCCTCAACGACTCAAAACATACAGCCACAATAACCAAAATATGGCTTATTTATCTTCCGCAACCTTTTACCCACTTCCACATTCTCCTGAAATAAGCCCAATTAAAAATTTATTGCACACGATGAAAAGAAAAACCTAAAAATTCAAATATTTCACAAGAATCGAGCTTTAAAAAAACCTCGGAAAATGCATGCCACGAAAGTTACAGATCAGAAAATGCTAGAGACTGCATAAAAATATAAGAAATTGTAAATAACGTTTTTTTTTTGTATACTCACGTAACACCTATGTTATGCAAGAATAACGGTCGAATACCTTTTCAGTTGTATTAGTCTTGACGAATATGGATAATACTTTAGCATATCATTGGACCTACGCATCGTCTTTCATAGTCACAGATCACTGTTCGGCTACCTCAGGGCGATAGCGATTTTTAAATGGATATAGTGTTTATGTGTGCATCTGTTGCGTTTATGTAGATTTATTGGAATGAATGTAATTTATTAACATGAAAGGAAGGGGTTGTTCCGAGTAATCCGGGGTGAATGTGTGACGTATGAAGAGTAAAATTTATTAGCGAGAATGGAGTGGGTTCAATCGAGGAATATTGAATAATCCGGGGAGTGAATGCAACCAGACTTAGTATGTTTATATCGGGTGGTATATGTACTGTTTGTTTTGAACTATCTATTCTATAGTTGACAGCTTGAGGTACAAATGAGAACCAAGCAATTTAGGATATCGACGTATTATACATATAAAAGCAGAGAGTTAGTAACTAGATCGAGACGCTCGAATGTTTACTTTTTAAAACTAAACATGTGAAATACGAGAAAAAGAATGAAAACACACCGAAGGCCGACGATGACCTCAGCTATTTGTCGGCCCATAGGCCTCTCGCTTTATATAATATGAAAGTTGATTATTTTTTAAACAAATATTTACATAAAAATTTTGTCGAATCGTCGAGTTTATTTTTACAAGGAAGGTTTCTATAGATAAAATAAAGTTAACTAATAAAAAAAACTGTATGAATAATTTTTTGACCCACTGTATTTGAGGAGACCGTTAGGCTGAATGTTTTAATTATTCAAAGGGAAAACCGCTGCTCAGACTGCTATGAAAATTTATGGTGTGTATGGTGAAGCTTAAAAGTAAGGGTTCGTAAGTTCAGTCGGTCGCAAAGCGATAATTATTGATTGTTAGTTACAATGCAGCGACTATTAACATATCTCAAACATGTGTTTCAAATCATTTGACTGCAGCTGGATACGTTTGTCTGAACTATATATGGGGTTCCAAAACACGTTAACATGGAAGAATTTATTAGCCTGGGATTCCCTCCTAAAACTCTAAGTAAAGAAGCCATTTTTATAAACATTGATAACTGGGGATGAGCAAACCTATAAAAGTGCAGTTACTCATGTGAAAGTCTATGGGAAAACGCAGCGACCCCATTATTCACGTCGTAAAAAATCCACACTTTTTTATATAAAAAAGGCATGCTTTATTAGGAGTATCTTTTGCTCAACCTGTTAATTAAGATAAAACATAATTCACATATTCGTAACGATTTAAGTCAGTAATAGACCAAAAATTAGCTAAACGCAAGGGGGTTGTTTTCCAGTAAGGTAAATCGTCACAAATTGTTCAAAATTGGCTGGGATCTGCTACCCCACCTTTATTTGCCCAAATTAAAATTTCCTCTTATCCCAGGCTATGAAATTCTCTATTAATGAAAAAAAAAATTCACTTGGGTTTGATTATTTTTTTAAACAAATGAAACCAAGTGAATCTGATGACCCACTGTAAATATTACTGAGGAGGCGACTGTTTAAATTTACAAAAAAAAAAACATCGGAAAATGTTTACTTATTCCCTTCCCACGGACTTAGTTTACTAAACGATAAATCTCGCTCGGCAATCGCAGTGCTGTCGTTTTTGTAATTAATCGATTCAATTCGACGCTAATCTTAAGGCTTTAAAGACGGGATTACGAGCACGGGTCCCAGTAGAGATTAAGTACATCCGTTTTGTCACTTAATCGCTAAGTCGCCCACTCCGGGGGGGGGGGGGAAAGGACATCAAAATTGCAAAAAATCAAAACCATTCAAAAGTGGCCAGATGGGCAAAGGACGGGCCGAGCATGCGTCCTTTCAAGGTTCATCGTCGTTTTCCTAATTACAGATATGTATATTCGGATATTCGGTATTCACGCGATTTTATATCAAGCAGGAACGACCCCGCGTGCTTTTTCTCGTTCTCCGGGGTTTTTTTCTCGAGGGTATCGTTTGTAAATATGGAACCGTTTAAAAAAATTTCCGATCGAAGATAGAAGACAAACGCTCTGAGATTAAGGGATTAATTTTAATTCAATATCAAAACGATATTCCAAGGAGCAAATAACAAGGTCGGATTGTTTAAAAAATAAAAGGAATTTTGAAGAAGAAAAAAATCTCGACAGGGAGGACTACCGCAATCTGCGAAACTGACCTCCGCCATTTGTAAAACATAAAGTATAAAAAATGAGAAAAATAAATAAACTATCCCCCTACTCAAGGGGAAGTACAATAGACGCAAAGTTGAGACAATACCGCATCTACCAGAGAGCTGTTTAGATGCGATACTTGCTAAAACCCTTCATCTGCCATGAAATATATAGATGAGGACTTTTTTTTCGCATATTGAAACCCTCTACACACTCCGGGATTCAGTGGGAGAGGAAATTTTAGGGGAAAAAATAGGGATGCGAAAAAGGAAGTCGGGACTTAGTCGTACGTCTGTAGAGATCCGGCGCCCCTTTTCCCACTAAAACGAAACAAAACCGTCTTAGATCAATTTCGTTACGCCCCCCTATCAAACCCTCCGAATTAATATTATTCGCGTTTCGGTACGTCATTGATTTTCGATAGGAACGGCCCAGCCATGTGGTCGCCGCTCGCGAATCAAGCATGCGTACCTTCGTGCTATTTTTTTCTTGTTTAATTTTTTTTTAATTTTTATCTTGCAAAAACGGATTTCCCGTCAAAATACTTTTGAAAATTAAATCAACTCACTTCATTTGTTTTACAATCGTCGACTTTCCGGATTCTCCGGCACCTGAAACAATCGAGAGATTCATTAAAAAGGAGACAAAGACGATTAATTAACATCGCATGTCAAACACAACAGGGGGTGGCACAAAAAGCCGCAACGGTTCTCGTTGTACATAAAAATTTTTTAAAACAATCCCAATGGGGAGAAAATATGTTAAAAATATGGAGCTGAATGGTGGGAAAAATAGGAAAATTAGTCGAGCTCATCTGTTAAGGTGCGTAAGGGAGAGAAGAGATCAATCGACCCAGCCGCCATTCTTACACTTTCATTCATGACTTTAACACAAAAAAAATCAGGAGTATATTTATTTATTTTTTTTTTACAATTTAACTTAAATACGTAAAAATGGAACAGACGGTTAAAAAGAAAACCCGTAATTTGATGTGGAAACATTCGGGCGCGACTTTGCTCCCCCCATTGCCGGTCAAATTCAAAAAACTGAGGGGCGATCCCAAAATGAGAATGACTCACCCCTACGAAAGTCAATTGTTCAAATTAGTACGAAATTATCGGGGGGAAAACCCGATAAGGGTTTCTGTTTTCCATCGTGGGAAAAATCAACATACCGAGTAGTAGGAGTTTGATGTCTTTGGCAGCTTGAATCCCATCTTCTTTCAGGTTTTTCTCAATCTGCTTGCTCCTCGCCAGAGCCGCTCTTTCCTCAGCAGACATAGCACAACCCATTTCGGTAAACTTTCAAAAAGTAATTACCAATAATTTATTTCACCGGAAAAAAAAATTATTGGTCCACTTGGTTTCCTTCACTGAGCACAGTATCGCGCGCTCGACTCTGAATCGACACTGTTCGCACAAAACATCAACAGATACTTAAACGCTTCATCCTGTTTATTAATTTTCCTTTGAATTTGAACTATTTATTGTACTATATCCTGCGACGACGCGTAATTTTTTTTGTTTTTAATTTTTTAGCCGAAGTTCGATAGGTCAACTATGCGGAGTTGTACATCGTCGAGTCAGGTACAAAAGTAAGCTTTACAGACGAAGCAGCACCGACCAATTGGGGAGGGCGACTTTCCAGTCTGGCCACAGCAACCGGCCGACATTTCCCCGTCTTATCTCCTGCTTTATTTAAAGCTCCACCTCGCCGACATACAGGTGTCAATCCTATACAGAACAGACATAAAATTATTTATCCGGGCCAACTGTTGAAACAGCATTCGCAGCATCTGCACAACACAAATACACATCCAGAAATACTACTGACAGAAAAAAATAAAGGTTGTCCTTTCAGAGAAAAATTTATAACGGATCTTGTGATTCCTTTCTAAAAATTGGATTAAATAAAATATCTAAACTGAAATACGGTCAGACTCGAAGAATTTTTATGGGCAGTTTTTTCTTTGAAATTTCCTTTCCAAGAATACGAATAAGTGGTTCAAAGTGACTTTGAAACTTTACCGCAATAACTTGAACTTTCTTGTAAAAAAAATTCAGGCTGTGTAACGAATCGTTTGATTCCTTTCTAAGAATTTTATTAAATAAAATATATAAACTGAAATACGGTTAGGTTCGACTGATTTTTTTGTGCAGCGTTTTATTGGTAATTTGTTTTTCAAGCTTACTAATGAGCGGTTCAAAGTGAATTGAACTTTACTACACAAAAAAAATTAAGTTTGTCCTTTCAAAGACAAAATGTATATCAATTTTTTTGATTCCTTCCTAAAAACTGGATTAAATCAAATACGTAAACTGAAATAGGGTTAGACTCGACGAATTCTCATGTGCAGCTTTTTCATTGTAAATTGTTTTCCAACCATACTATTAAGTTGTTCAAAGTGAATTGAACTTTGCAAAAAAAATCAAGGTTCTTCTTTCAAAGACAAAATGTATATCAAATGTTTTGATTCCGTCCTAAAAATTGGATTAAATAAAATATATAAACTGAAATACGGTGAGAATGGACGAAATTTTATTTGCAGCGTTTTGTTTGTAAATTTTCCAAACATACGAATGAGTTGTTCAAAAAAGACAAAAATCAAGACTATTTAGCGTATCGACCAAAAAATTTGGATTTTTTCCTAAATATGTTAGTAAATAAAGTATAAAAATTAATATACGTTCATATTCAGCTGATTTTTATGTACAGCTTTTCGTTTGTAAAATTTTGCCCAACCTTACGACTGAGTGATTCAAAGTGACTTTACTGCAAAAAATATATACATATAAATATGAAATGCACAAAAATTAAGATTGTATAATAAATCTTTAACTTCCTTCCTAAAATTTGATTTGATAAAATTCATAAACGTTATTCCCACAAATGAGCTGTAAATACTTGTTCATACACTTTAACCTAACGTTAAACCTACCTAACCTATTCCTAACCTAGGGATAAAAGAGTCGGCCTTCTGCATCTCGACGTGAGTAAATCTATTGTGCTCAATCCTAACCTAACTTATTCGTAATCCTAACCCTAACCTAACCTTTCCTTACCAAACATAACACTAATCATTACCCTAACCCTAACTCAACCGAACCTTACCCAATCCATGCACATTCTACAGTAAAGGAAATTCATCACACAAAAATATTTTGCTCAAAACCATCCTTGTTAAAACTTTTTTAACTGTTTATTTCGAATTGGGATTCCCTCCTAAAACTCTAGGTAAAGAAGCCATTTTTATAAACATTAATTATTTAGAAATCGTGAGATGCGGTCTGGTGTGATGTCGGTTTCAAAAAAAAACATTTTCTTTATCGTGCCAACGTTTCGATCTTTATTGAGATCATCTTCAGGGCTCAAAATATTTGTCATCTGTGTAATTGTGCCATTCTTGCGTGTCGTGTCGAGAGTGGAATTTGACATGTAGAATAACCTCCTGAGTTGCTTTTCTATTTCTGAAGAGTCTATACTTTAAGCGTAAAACTCCAAAATTGTACCGTATTCCATCAATATTCCATGATCATTTAGCTGGCAAAAGGTGTACATGTAGTTATCATTTTTCGGTACTATTTTCTCTTGTTGATCTATTAGAGCCTATCTTTTTTCATCTTAACCATGCGATTAAGATAAAATGTTTAAAACAATTTGATACAGTTCTCAGGTCCTGCGTTTTCTTTGTGTGTTTTTTTATAAAATAATGAAAATAAAAAGCTCTAGAAAATAAAGAAAGAATCGTTTCGTTCGTAAAATTAAAAAAGAAAAGAATCAAAAGCGAAAATATACAACTTTTTAGGAGAAGAGATTTTAAAATGACTAATCGAGCCTGAATTTTTCCCTTTGTCGCCATATTTACGCCGCAAAAATTTTATACACCGATTCATCTTAGAGTGGTGAGTTGAAAGACTGAATTTTAGTTTGGGAAGATAGTTTTTGCCGCAAAACATACATCAAAGACGAGAGAGAATATGGTAAGTTATGTCGAGTTAGTTCATCAAGGCAGGAGGATAAGAGACTTGATTCTCAACTTTCAAAAAATTATTTCAAAAATTCTCAAAGCTCGGAATCTCACGAGACCAGTTTTATTCTGTACAAAAAGAATTATAGCTTAATTTTTTACCCAAAGATTGTAATACAATAGTAAAATTAAAATGTTACGCTTTTGTAAACAACTATTTATTAGACAATTTTTTCAATGAGAAGCCCTCAACCAAATAGCCTGTGCAATTCCTTTTCGATATATTTTCAAAGGGGGAGGACTTACGATCGTCCTCAATCTATTTTTGGCTATTGTAATTACATTTTTTCAACAATTTGATTGCGGATATTTTAACACTTGGAGAGATCTAGGGGTAGCTTGATGAGTCGAGACAAATGTGTGTGAGATGACTCCTAGGCATTTGAAACCCTCTGTCGTTTGTCATAGATGCCTTATGGTTTTCGCTAGCTCCAGCTTATATCAGTGCCAAAACGCATCAAGAACGAATTAACCGACTTTTTTAATAAAAATCTATACATTTTAAAATACTGGAATGAGCATTGTTTTTGTTACACGTATTGATGTAATAAGTGCTATGTTTGCTATTTTAAATAGCACAGTGTGTTATTTTGGTGTTGACTAAATATATTTCGTGAAATGAATAACTTTGGAAAATGTTTATATTTTCTTCTCTCATTATTTATATCTTACTTTATCTTATTCTTTGAACAATTGAATCTTCAAAGTGTTTATGGAAAGGGTTAATCCTGGACGCCCTGTAAAGAGACTGGGCTGGATGGACTTATTGTCGTCTTAATAAAACTATCCCTTCTAAATCATTCCTAATCTATGCACTCTAACCGAGGAAATAATCGCAAAAAATTGAGCATCCAACTCAAAATATCCATGTTCAACTTTTTTTACTGTAAGAACTTTGGAAAGTTTAGTGACTCCATAATCTCCCAATACGTCCAAAAACACAGTGTACGAGAAGGAGATGTATTATTAAAGTTCAACAGCAAAAAAAAAAATTAACAACATTCGCAGAATATGGAAAAGGTTAAACCCGAATACCCTGAAAAGACACAGAGCTTGAAAGACTTATTCTCGTGTTTAACTAACCCTAACTCTAACCTAACCTCATCATTCCTAACCTAATAGTTCCTAACATAACCAAATCCTAATCTTTACCCTAACCTTAACCCTACCTAACATAAACATTTCTAACTTAACCCAACAATACGCAGTAATGCGAAAATAGTTTCGAAAAATGTGTATCCAGCACAAAAACATCCATGTTCAATATGTTTTTGCGTGTAGGAACTTTGGTGAGTTTCATGGCTTCCTGACCTCCTAATACCTCCAAAAAACCGGGATACCGCAAGAATATGTATGATTAAAGTCCGACTTCAAACAAATTTGACAGCATTCGCAGAATATGAAAAAGGCTAAAGCTTAACATTCTGAGAGGCAGAGAACTCGAAAACGAGATAAGAAGAAGCTTATTCTCGTATTTATAAAACTAACTCTGTAAGATATGGTCCCGAGAATTGCACCGGCCCTGCATTCGAACCCGGCATACTTACAATTGGCCTTTTTTTAAAAACACTCTAAGGGTAGTTGAAATACCATTGTTTAAAAAGAAACCTAACCCACATAACCTTAAACCTACCAAACCTAATCATTCATACCCTAATCCTAACCTAGCCCTGCCAAACGTACGCTATTTCTAACCTTGGATTAGATTAAGTAGGCTATGGTTTTAATCGAGTTTTCGTCTAGCTTTCTTAAACCTTGTCAAATCTCGGGGTACACAGTCTTTTTACATCTAAAAACTGTAGTACTAAAGAATGAAGTGCAGACCAAATCTTCACCAAAATTTTGTAAGATATTGAGCCCTGTTGAGGGTCTTTGTGCTGAGGCTGTTGAACCCCTGTCTCATCACATAGGACGACCAATAAATAAATATAGTCCCAAAATCTACCTTCCTGTCCTACTGCTTTCCAACAGCCAATCACACTAATTCCAATAATATATTTAATATATTACAGTACTATTGTATATAGTATATACAATACAGTATGCAGTATAAATATA
Source organism: Cimex hemipterus (assembly GCA_039619505.1). Taxonomy (NCBI): domain Eukaryota; kingdom Metazoa; phylum Arthropoda; class Insecta; order Hemiptera; family Cimicidae; genus Cimex; species Cimex hemipterus. The sequence goes on from CM077100.1 coordinate 2,630,106, forward strand.
TTCACACAATATAATTGTATTATTATTACTGATTGCCAAAGCAGGTTTTAAAAGATTGTGCTAAAATGGACGAATAGTCTAAAATGTTTATGATTATAGGCAGTTACCTACAATTTCCTGATAGCTTACGACCTACCTTAGCGCTATGTTATTTGTAGATCCCAGTTTTTTGGGGTATTCAAGGAGGTCCAGACTGGATTTGGAGGGTAATGATCTAAATATATCTGAAGATGGCGATCAGGCCAATAAGCGGACCAGGGAGGATGATCGGAAACGGCCGATTTCATCACCCGCAAACCTCAAGAATAAATCTCACGAAGGTTTTATTGTTAGCCCGTACATTTTATTTATAATTTTCAAACTGTGCTGTTCAAATTCCGCCGAGATGTTTTGATGTTCGTTTAAAAAGCAAGTGATAACATCTTAAACTGCGTTTCATCGTCTAACCACTTCTGCGAGAAAGAGAGATTGGCGAGGGGTTGGTTAATCGAATATTTAGGGTTTCTTTTGTGAATATCCTAAGGGCGAAGATCTAACAACCACCGTTATTTAACTTTAGATAATGACCAAAATCATATGTCTACAAACTCAAACAAACACGGAATCCCTTGACAAAAATACACAACGAAAATTTCCCGTGAATCGATGGGACTTGGATGTGACACGAGGTCAAAGTCCCCGTGGACGTGCTGCTTGACTCGAGCAAGCACCAGAATAAAAAATTATTAAACTCAAGCGCAGCCAACTTTAAAAAAATTAGCAAAATGGATTGATCAATCAAACAAAAATGTAGAACAACAAAGGCTGTTGTTACTAATAAATTAATTGTTAATACGACGATAACATATAATAAATTTTATTTTATTTAGCCAAATTTTTAATGATATGCTCCCATTCTTGTACAGACTATGACAAAAGTCTGTAACGTAATAACAAACCTACAATTGGGGAAAGTTTAGGGACTCCATGTCCTCCCAATACGTCCAAAAAAGCCAGAATCAAAGATGTGTAAATTTAAAGCACGATATCAAAAACCTACACAATTTGCATAATATGAGCAAGGTTAAACTTGAACGCACTGAGAGACAGAGCAGAAGGGATTTATTCTCGTTTTTATAAAACTAACCCTGTGGAATAAGGTTGGAATTTCATAGACCCTGCATTCGAATCGGGCATACTTACAAATGAGCTTTTCTCAAAAACTCCGGCACCCAGAGGGTGTATAATAACTTCGTAGTTTAAATACCATACTTTAAAAAGAACCTAACCCTTACATAACCTTAACTTTACCTACCCTAATCGTTCGTAACCCTAACCCTAATCGTAATCCTGACCTAACGCTATTTCTAACCATAGCCTACGTAACCTAATGTATTGCTATCCCAGCCTTAACCTAATTATTCATAGTTTCATTGATTCTTTCAGCATAGAAAAAAACACTTTTCTGTGCTATCTGAGAAAACACCTACATGTGGGTATATTCAACAATGACTTTTGCAGGTTATTCAATGAGAAAGAAAAAACATTATCATCAAATATATGCAACTGCGTACCTACAATAAACAAGTTGGCCCGAGGAAAATAATTGGAGCAACTGTCAATTGAACTGATCTAAGGCACTAGGAAAAGTGACGACAAGCCAAAAGACAACAATACTTAGGGAGTACCAAACCCTCACTTCCTAAAAGTAAAGATCTTGTATAGATGTATGTGTAGACTAAAACAAGGCAAAGTTGGAGGATCAAGCCAAGTTTTCTATTTCTTACATATATAATATTCTTTTAAACAGTTCAAAATTCACTTTCAACTATCTTTAAATGGTACTGGAGTCTGAATCGAGCTGCACTCTTGGCATTTTCATTGGTAAATTGTATTGCAAAATTTCCACTTGTCAGCAATAAGTTTGACATAAATCACCCCTTTTTGGTAAGATTCTGATAACAACAATAAAATCATTGTAGAAGAATAGAAGAACAAGAAATTTCGTTATAAAAATATATGATTATTCAATAAAAATTGAATTATAAGTATTAAGTTGGTTTAGGGATAATTAAGATGAAGGTTAGGGCCGAGTTAGGTTAGGTTAGGTAAGAGAAGATTAGGGACAGGTGAGGTTATATATATTAATAATTCAATGTTTTTCCAAGTGGAGAAAATATTCACATGCAAAGCCCCAGTTTTGTTACTATTAGTAAAAATTGTAGGAAATAATGAATGTAGTATATATATAAAAATTTAAAGCAGGTGGGGATTAAGTGTTTTATAATAAAAAAACTCGTTTTGAATGTGCAATTTTTGAACTTTTATTGTTGTACCATTACTTTGCAAGTTACTTTTACTATTTTTAATTATTTATTTCTCATCAAGTATTTCAGAATTAAATTGAGCACATACAGTTTCTCAGAAAGCACATTTTCAGCCAGTGAATGATGTATTCTCTTCACCTTAACTAAGTTAATAGTAACCACAGTCTAGTACAGATTAGTACCACTAATAACTTCAAGTTTTTCTTTCTTTTAGATGTAATTGGCGGCATACAGATTACTCCAACTATAAGAGAAGAAATATAAGAAGTAGGTTAGTTTAAGACAGCGTTACGGTTGTGGCTGGGTTAGGTTAATTTAGGGTGAGGGATGGGTTAAGTTAGGTAGGTAAGAGTTAGGTACAGTAAGGTTATATTATCAATGATTTGATCTGTTAAATGTAGAAAATACGGAAGTGCAAAGTCCCAATATTTTTACTATTTATTAAAAGTGTAGGGCATGTTGATTATAGAAATTACAAAAAAATTAGTAATTGGGAATAAAGTGTTTGATAATTATACTTTTATTTTTATTATTATTAGAAAGCACACTTTCCCTAGTGCCAAGCCATTACTTTGAAAGATACTTATCTATATTTATTTATTTATTTATCTCAAGTATTATAGAAAATTGTGCACAATTTCTCTTTCCTGGAGTACAATAGCCATATTGTAAAGTACCACAAGAGAACAGGTATAAGAAGTATGTTAATTTAGATTAGGGTTAGGTTAGGTAAAGGCCTGACTTGTTGAGGAAAAATGCTGGACCAGTGACCTGATTGTTTTTTGTTTATATATATACATATAATATTTCCACAGTAAAGGAAATTGAGAAGCTATTGTAGATAAATGTGAGTTGGACTATGGCTTTGCTTGGGAATTCACTGAGGATTAGAAGCCTGATTTAATATATTCGATGTATCAAATGCACACAAACTTGCCACTGAAGTCACGATAGCTAAAGTGGTTAGAGCAGTAGCGTATTGAACCGAAGGTTGTTGGTTCGATTCCCGCTCGCAACACTAATTTTTCAACTCAACCAAAAACCTTAGATAAAAAGAATAATTAATTGGAGTATTGGAATATGGACACTTATGTCCACTAAGCAAATATGGATTAATTAAATAAAGTGCAAATTATTTGGGTGTTTTATTAATACAAAACAAACAAATTTCAACTTTACTGTACAGCATTTACGAATTCCTTTGAACATATAAATTCAAGGGGTATAACCAAAAAATAGAATACATAAAATTTAAAAATTATATTGAAATTGAGATTTCTTTTTAATTATTATTGCATTGTATAATATTACCGATATGCTTACAATCATTTCAAATGGGAACCAACCTTGCTATCTTCTTGTGTGATTGTCATAAATGTAATTAAAAAATAACAAAACAGTAATATTAAATTAAATCATGAAATGATGAATAGAAATTTTTTTTAAAGCAACAAATATAACAAAAAATATCAACTTTATAAAATAATATTTAAATATTAGTTAAGTATTTGTGATCACAATAAAATCTTAACAATACAATATTACTAATTAGTTTAAACAGTGAACCTCCAGATTTTTTAGGAATGTCAACAATTGTCAAAGAAAAAAATTTATATGTTTCCAAATAAGTTACAATCTGTGGTTTTGTAATAGTAGATTGCAATTTCACTGACTCCATGAACATAAATTAATATATGACAATAATAATGTAGTTTAACGTACTATATGATACAACATTTCTCCTTCTTTTTCTTTTCATTTTTTCAACAAATGTTCATATGAAATTTTTACAAATTGCACACATTTCTCTCCTTAAAAAGTGTATACTTTCTTACAACAAGTGAAGACAACGAGAAAAAAATCCATAAAATTTATAATCATTATTTGTATGTGCTCAAAACAATCGCCACCTTCCTTAGGATAATTGTTAGTTCACGAACATACTTTTGGAATTATAAAAATATTTCTTTTTATTATTTAACAGGGAAATTGGTTTCAACAGCCATTTAAATTTTTGAAGTTCAGTAAATTTTTTTTAAACATTGATTTGAAATATTGGGTTGGTATGGAATTCCTCCAAAAGAGCTGAAATTCAATAAGGTCACAACTCTTGCATGTAAAATTTTGGATGTACCAGTTAAATTTGAATAAACTTGGCGATACAGAAGAAAAACCTTATAGGCAACCTGATGGATTTTATTCAGCATACTGGAGAAATTCCACAGAATACAATACACAGGCAATTTTTAATAAATAGATCGCATTAAATGGCATTGTACTTATGGCACAATGGTTTTAATATATTGTTTCAAAAAAATTTAAGTATAAATGTGACTGTTCATAACTAACTTTTACATATGCATCATTAAGTTCTAAACACATTGTAATTAATTCATTACTATTATTTATTTGTAACAATGTATTTCGTTTTGTCTGTAATACAAGTATATTTTTTCAGCATCATTTGGTTATACGGAAAAATTGCAATCTTGCTGACGTTGTCATTATTTAAGTACGACTTCAGCAAAGTTTACCATCTAATTAAAACCAATTTTCAGATAAAAAATTGACAACTTGTATAAAAAATTTCTAATCAACTATTTTATAAAGCCCAGTTAATAAAAATTTAATAATTAACACAAGATTACTTGTACACTCCTCAAAAATGTGTTACAGAAATTTATTTTAATTGCATGTTTAACACAATTTCTCTATTTTTTCCTCTTACATGCACACAAACTTTCATCACGTTTTGTTAAATTTTATGCTACATGTACTCTTGCAAAAAGAAAAAAAAACAGTGTATAGCTCTTTTTATACATTTATAAACAATGGCCTCTATAGTATTGTCAATATATGGTTATTAGTCACTTTTTATACGATTATATAATATAAATGATCCTTTTAAAAAGTATTTACTGTTATAAAAATCGACTGGATTGATAATTTAGCTAGATTGAGAAGTTTATATTGTTTTACTTTTGATTAAATGTACAGATATTTCACAGTTAAAAATCAATGACCGATAAGACGTTCATTTAAAAATTAAGCGTAAAGATAAATATATATTTTTTTATAAGTATTAAGATAAAAGAGTACAGAAAAACACAAATATTTCACCGTTAAAAAGGAAATTTCAAACTAAAAATGCTCTATCATTTCTCTCTAATATTTGGTTTATTGTAATGCATGTTACAATAACTTATTTTTCACATTATTCAGGTAAAGAATACAATAGAAAATAAAATAAGAAAATATCAGAACAAAAGTTGAACAATTAAGAATAAAATGGCTATAAGTTGTTTGTATCGATTCCCAAAGTATGTTGGTTGCTTGTAAGAGTAAATATTTTGCAGAAAGCAAAACTTGTAAAGTTTTTTTTTTTTTTTAATTAACAGGAAAATCAGATGAGGGCTGAGTAAATTTGAAAATAAAACGTGTGGGTAAATAAAACAGAGTAAACAAATTAAAAAAGTAAATCATATATTGTTTCAATATATTTAAATGTTATATAAATTCTTTTAGGGGTACATTTGCAAAACAAACTTAACAATCTTATGCCAATATCACAAAAAAAATATTAGGTTTATAATTTCCATCCAAGAATCCAAATTTGACTTTACAAGATGATTTTTATATGATTGCAATTCTTTTTGTTTGAAGTAATGTTTTTAACAAATTCTTTCAGGCATAATATTTGAACGCGGTTATAAAATTTATCCTGGTCCCCAATAAACTATATGAAACAGATATAGCTTTTTAATTTATTTTTTGGTAAACAAAAATTATAAACCTTTACATAATTTTGGACTATTTTCCTTTCAGACTCAAATAAAAACAATAGTACTTAAAAAGCCAAAAACCTTTTGCTCTGCATATAGTGCACATATTCTTAATAACATAAAAAATGTGTTACATTAAAATAAATAAATATAACTTTAAAATATCACACATTGTACTGAAGACAATGTTAAGAAGAAACCTCCTATTTTTCAAATATTTCAGCTGCTTTAAATATTTACACCTTTTGTAAACACAGTCCTTAAAAGATGAGGTAGTTTACCACATTGAGATGTGACAACAATCGTAGGTCGCCAAATAAATATTTTAGATGTGACGACAAGGCCTATGATACAATTCTTCAACAATGTTCTAGCATTAGAGTTTAAAATATAAATGCCCTAGTTCTATTTTTCAATTATACACACCAATTTTTATTACATTTCAAACCACTTTTAATATTTTAAACCCAATACAGACTAGGAGAGTGTTCAGCATCCAAACATAACTTCTTCAATTAATTCTTTTAATCTGTTATAAAATATAAATATAATTGAAAATACATCCATTTTCCTAGGACTAGGAATTTTCTTGTTCCGCTTCGGTTCATCAACTAAACCGTTGACTACTCGGCGCAACAATAGTCTCTGATATTGATGCTTCATGGTTATACTTTTGTTCTGTAAAACGAAAGCAACATTAACAACAACAAAAAAGATTGAAGCATAAATAAGACAATTATGTGCGCCGAAATGAAAGCTAGAAATCTGAAACTGACATAATATGTACATTTTTATAACAATACTATTAGGCAGTTCACAGTAGTTGGACATAAACCACTTCTTTATGACGATAATTATTTTATTTTACTACAGAAAAAATTAATCTCAATAACATTTGTATTTTATTTCAATGAAAACTTACAATTAGATAATGTACTTAAAAGCTTAATTACCTTCAATTCAAGATAATATCTTCCACGTTTGCAAATGCTGAAGATCCCAAACCTGCCTTAGACATTATATGAACCAATTCTTTGGCATGTGAAACAGCTATCTCCAATGGTGGATTTCTAGCCATGTTACTTGATTCTGATAACAATTTAACAATGAAATTATTGTGTAAGAATGGAAGATCACATTTCTTTATAAAAATATATGATAATTAAATCGTTACTTTCAAGTTAAAGAATTAGGTTAGTTTAGAATAAAAGTTTGGGCTGAGCGAGGTTAGGTGAGGTAGGGTTTTAAAGTGAAGGATGGGTTATGTTAAGTTAGGAAGGAGAAACAGGAACAGATTAGGTTTGAACAAAAACATTTATGTTGATACATGCCTTGTCACACTGCTGCACCACTACTTTGCTTTGACTTTTCCTGTATTTAATTACTTATATCTCACCAAGTATTGCTGATTGTTATGTACAGTTTCTCAGAAAACAGATTTTAAATCTACTGAATGCTAACCCCACCAAAACCAGTTTCTATTTCTCTGGCATAGAATTGCCAGCCTATCAGACTACTCCAGGTATAAGAGAAGTAAGAAGTAGGTTAATTTATGTAGGACAAGGTTAGGATTAGGGCTGTGTTAGGTTAGGAAGGTAAAAGTTTGGGACAAATGAGGTTATACATTAATAATTCAAAGTGGAAAAAATATGAATGTGTGAAGCCCCAGTTTTTATTACTATTTGTTAAAAATATAGAACATATTTAATATGGTGGTTATAAAGAATTAATGCAGATGATAATAAAGTGATAATAAAACACATTCTGATATATTCACTTGTTGTACTATTGTACCATTACTTTGCAAGTTAAATCTACAACATTTAAAGGGTTATTGTGTTTAGGGACAGGTAAGTTTATACATCAATGATTCAATATTTTGCTATAAATCAGAGAAAAAATCCAAGTGGAAAGCCTCAATTTGGTTATTTGTTAAAAATATTGAATATGGTGGTTACAAAAAATTTATGCAATGGGAATAAAGTGTGATAACAAAACAATATCTCAGTTTGAATTACTTTTCAAGTTACTTTTACTATATTTACTTATTTCTCACCAAGTATTGCAGAATTAAGTTGAGCTCATACAGTGTCTCTTTGTCTGGGATGTAATTGCTAATGTAAGATTTACTCCAAACATAGGATCAAAGGTATAAGATGTAGAGTTATCTGCAGTTAAGGAGAGGGCTGTGTTCAGTATGGCTATAGTGCTGGGTTAGGGTACATATCAATGATCCAATGTTTTTCCATGAATTTGGGGGATTTACATTTTGCTGCACTCTTGGTATTTTCTTTGGAAAATTGTACTGCGAAATTTCCACTCATCAGCAATGTAATTAGACCCAAATCACTTCTTTTTGGCAAAAACTCTGATAACAAGTAAACAATAAAATCATTGTGAAAGAATCTTAGAAGGTGCAACAAATTTTGTTATAAAAATATATTAATATCAAATCATTACTTTCAACTGTAAGGATTAGGTTTGTTTAGGATGAGGATTAGGGCTGAGTTAGGTTAGGCTAGGTAGGGTTATAGGGTTAGGGATGGTTTAGGCAGGTGAAGGTTAGGGACAGGTAAGGTTATATATATATAATTCAATGTTTTTCTGCAAAGTAGAGAAAATACGCAAGTGTAAAGCCCCAGTTTTTGTTACTGCTATTAAAAACATAGAAAATGTTGAAAAAGTACAATAAAAAATTAATGCAGTTAATTGTGTTTGACAATAAAACAATTATTTTGTTATATCCACTTGCCGAACTGTTGAACCATCACAAGTAATCTAGTTTAACTATATTTAATTTTTAAATTTCTAATTCTTATTTCTCACCGAGTATTGCAGAATTAAGTTGTGCGCATACAGTTTCTCTTTCTCTGGGATGTAATTGCCAGCCTACAGGACTACTCCAAGGGTTAGAGTATGCTAATAAACTAAATGCATCCTATGAAGAATAAACACATGAAAAATTTGTTTGCTGAACATATATTTATTTTGTAATATGATCTGTTAATAGTCAATATAAAATGTATTCTTGCTTTGATCTGCCGAGAAACAATAAATCCTGAACTTGTAATCACCTGTAGCATAGTTTTGTTTGATTCATTAGCTCCAAATTCATGAAATAAATGTTGGCTGTAGCTATATAATTCTCTTCCGAATTCTAACATTCTTTCGACTGCTGGTCTACTGCCACCACAAAGCTTTTTTGAACCTGCGTATTGAACATTTCCACTGGAATTTTCTCCATGGTCATCTTGAATAAACCCATTTTGGATTCCATTTTGATGTCCATTTTTATCCTCCACATCCATTGTCTCTTCCCTCGGTTTAGCCACTCCATTCATTTCACTATATCAATGTCATTTTTTTAATAATTATTATTTATTAAACTAATCTCGTAATGTTGTAACTACCTAAATGGTTTTGTAGATTGAATAACTGATGTATGGGTTATCACGTGTCTTGGTTGGTATTCCGTATCACTACCGTTCACCATTTCTATGAACTGTCTGCATTTCAACATGAAATGTAAATTCGGCCTTTCTTCCAACAATCCTGGATATAAATGTTTTGTCATATCTATTGCTTCACCCATTCGACCAGCCAAAACTAACTTTAAAATACCTGCAAACAAAAAGCTATAATACTATTTTTTTATATATATATTTTAAATTATAATGAATGCAATGTAATTGTTAGGAGCTTATTGACATATTTTAGTTTCCATTATTAAAATAGATAACTTGTATAGTACTTTATCCAATTACTTACGCTGACGATTTTTTATTGAGGCAATTTCTTCTTTAAACTCTTGTCCTGTAGCACTGGCAAAAGCTTCAGCTGTCGCACAATAACCATGATGAACAAGGTATGAGGAAACAAGCCTGGAAGCAGATTGTGAGTTTTTCTCTAATGTTAAAAAATGGTGTAAATTGATTTAAATAAAAATTTTACATTTAATAAAAGAATTACAATATTCTCATTGCATAAATTGAGCACATATTAAATATATTTAAGTAAGAGTGGTACTTCCAATTCAATCAATACTGTAATATTAAGTAATACAGTAAAAATATTAATTCAACCTGATTTACCTATGTAAAATACTCTGATGCTCGCTGAAAGTTTCTGGGAAAGGAAATTTTTCAATCGTTGCTTTGGTTCGAGCTTTGAGCTCTTTCATCATATCTTCTATGTCAAATACAAATGGGATTTGGCCAAAGTTAGCATCTACAACTTCTCCTGGTGTTTGAAGCCCGACTGTAGGATACAGATTATTCTAGAATGCAAAATTTAACATAATTAAATCAAAAAATTATCATATAAGAATTTTTTTTTTAAATACTAACAGGAAGGTCTGTGAATGCGATGCCAAGATTGTGGCCATTTTTTGTATAAAAGCATGTATTATCTATAAGATTTACGCCGCATCCTATGATATCACCTGTTGTAAATGTAGGGCCGTAAGGTATGCCCGTACCAGAAGAACAAAATGAATGGCCGTCGTCGCCGTGATAGCCGTATGAATGTTTGTCCCAGCCTAATTTTAAAAAACTCGTAAACAATAGTTACTGTGCATACACTCATTAATAGAAATAGTACAAACCGGGGAGACGATTCATATTAACTCCTTGGGCTGAGAGACCAATGCCCATATAGCCGTCACGTCCTTTACTCACTATTTTCACTTCAAAATAGTACAATCCACATGAGGCTGGAATTGGATGTGTTGCTCGAACACTTGCTGCGTCTTTGTGAGTTTTGCCATGACCTATCAACAATTTAAAAAAATTAGAGCCTTAGTCCAAATCCTGAAAAAATGAACTGTACTGACAAATTAAAGACTTTCATTAAGGAAGAATTTACTTTTTATTTATTACTGCTCTCTTCAAGGTAGCTATGAAATTTTTTGAACCTTTGATCACAGATTTTTAATATAGGTACTCTGTTTAGGAAGTTGATATCATCAGACAATATCAGACAGAGTATTGAAGCTGAGGCCCACAACATCCCACCGCTACATCAGGTTTAATATAGATTATAATTATTATAGATTTTTAATATGTATATCTTCATTTTCTGTGCGATTATTGTAATGGCACAATGTTAACAATAGTGGCTTTTTTTAACCTACGTTATGTTCCATCAAAATTCAAGACGCCCCCCCCCCACAACAACACAGAGATTCCCAAATAATACATGAATTTCAAAACTTGAGAAAACAAGGAAACCATGGTACAAAGTAAATTTTCGGAATGAACTAGCGTAAAACCTAGCTAATAAGTAGCGGATCAGTTATAGGGCTAGAACCTACAAACACAGTAAGATTAAAAATAGGATGAGCCAATACTGTGCTTTATTACACATACTTGTGATTAAGCCAGGTTTAATTGTATTTATAACATGCGCACTCTGGGAGAGGAATGAAAATAAGAAATTATCCCCCCCCATTCAGGTAATATATTTTCAGAATACCAGATGAAAGCTCAAGGTTTATGATTTATTTACATTCACCTTATTTTGACACTGGTTAATCTCTCACTATCTACAATGCTTTTGTTTGACTTCTAATAAACATTCTATCAACAATCATGTCGTTAAAAATACATCCGCAAACTTCATAACATTCAACAAAACTAGAATGGAAGACACTTATTAAAATAAATCAATATGCTTTGTCATAGCACACAGCCAACATGCTTTTTACATGCAGACTGGTCATTAAATCCAATCATGACCAATTCTGGGCCTCATTAGTACAATTTTCTGTTACAGATTATGTAATTTTAAAAAGATTCATTGCAATTGGCCTGTTTGTAGGTAGCACCCATGTCCGCCTAGTCTTCATGTTCAGACTTGACTTAAAAATAATCGCTTGAGAAAGAATCGAGTCAAATGGGGTTCAGTGTAATCGTCTGATGGTGCAACTCATCTTTTTTCAAGTGTTCAATTATTTCTGTATCATCGCTGTCTTTGAAAAGCTAGTCTGATTGAAAAATATGAAAATTTAAAACTGGATTCAGGTTATCAAGTCAAAATGTGAGCCCCCAGGGGAGAAGAACGAGATTTATTATTCTTGTTGTCTGTTCGTAACAAATAGATTCTGCTGCTTTGGTCAGTGAGATGCATTTTGGCACACATTTTTTTACCTTTCATGACAAAACAGTTAGGTTAGGCTTAGCTGTTGAAAGTCCCTGTTAGGGCCTAACCCCATTGGTACGGAACTATCTACTGGGTATCTGGATTAAACAAGATACTAGCCACCTGGCCACATAACAGGGTAGGTGTACTCCCCTGAGGGTCACCCTAAGGTCAGCACATCGGGGAGTGACAACCCTTCATGGTGAAAGTCCAAGTTAGGCTAGGTTAGATATGGTTAGTGTTTTTTTAACGACAGTATTTATTTTTATTCACCACAAGTAAAATACAGGATGTAAAAATTTAAATTAAAACAAAAATTTGGAAATTAAAAAAAAATTAATCTGGCACTAGAGTGAAGAACCCAGTAGAGACCCTTCTAGTAGTCACACGTCTAACTGTCTTTACTTGGCCAATGTTGTTTTAACCTCCTGGGAGGATTATTGCGAATATTATACATAGCTAAGAAAAATGAAAACCGTTCGATGGAAAGGAAAGAGGTAGCGGTTGGATTAGTTTTTCCAATTCACTGTATTATACAGGAAAAACAAACAATGCAATTGTGCATTAATTAAAAGAGAAAATAATATTTTCAATACAGCCCACAATCTATTTTTATTTTATTTTTTTTAAATTAATATTGAATTACTTCTCCAAGGTTGTTCTAAAGCAAATTTAATCAATGCATAATAAAAACTGTGTAAAAGTTATTATCTTAGGCCAAGTTAATTATTACAATCTATTAGTTTAGTTCAATAAAAGATAAAAAGGTCAATGAAATTAATTAAATCTCAATGCTTGAATCTAAAACAGTCTTATCAGCAGAGTTAATAAAGTCATACGATTTTTCTTTTTTAAATGTATTTTGATTGGAGAGGATTGGATGATATTTAACAAAATAGAAAAAATTTTAAAAACTAATATCTAAACTCATCCAATTATGCTTTTTAAATAAAAATCACCATAAATTATTATACAATTATTACACAATTCAATTTGAGAAAACGGTGTCACAACTTGCGAATTTCTTCAGAAAGAAATAAAAACCATTTCAAAATACATTATTTATTAAATAATTTAATTTATTTTATGGTTAACTTTTTTATCGAGTTCAGACGAAAGCTGACCCAGGGTAACATAAGACAGATTTTTATTTGTTTCGACTTGCACCTGGCACGAGCCATGCATAGATAAACCATATATGTTGACTTTAAGTTATGGTTTCTACAGACAACAAAGGGTCGAGTGAGTCATTTCCCATTTGATTATTCTATCTACAAAACTAAATAAGGCTTTAAAAAAAAACGCAAATGCGGCAACGTATAGTTTAGATCTAGTTTAGTTATTAGTTTTTCATATTATTTGAATATTCTACCATCCTTTTTTTGCATGTTTTTTGAAATAAAATTGTAAAAATAATCTGAAAGTTGATACAAGTTTGCTTTGTTTTACGTAACTTTGATATATTATATTTTGTAAGGAAAAAAATTACATTGGATTAAAAACAACTGCTCTAACTATGTTGTATGTTGACATCTCATTTATAAAGATGAGAACAATGTAATCTCAACACTGATTACCTGTAAACATAAAAAAATAAAAATGTAAGGGTAGAGTGTTTGAATAATCGTCCCATTTATTCAACTGTTTATCTTCAAGTTTTTACTCCAAAAAAGAACTGATGAAATGATCAAATCTGACTGTAAATAAAACGAGTATGTGGAGTGGTATGATTGGAGTGCATCTGCCAATGAATCTTACCAACAGACACCCCACAAAAAAAAATAAACTATAATACCTCATTGAATATTTTTAAAAAAAGTCATTTTGGGTCTATAGACTGAAGATGTTCAGTGGGTAAAAAAATAATAGTAACAGTTTGTATACTTAGTTTTTTACTAATAAATATGTTTAATAATTTATTGATTAAGAAATAACTAATTATATTGTTATATTGATTAGCAGATAAATTGAGCCAGAGTTTGCAGCCAAAGTACTCATCCAAGTTCAGATTAGTGTCTCAATTCAAACCCAGCAATAGTCATTAAACCTATTTTTCCTGTATAAGACTAATCAACTACTTTGCGAGATCCCAGAACACAAGAGAAGAGTGATCTGTGCCATAAATATAATTTTACATAAAGCAATCAATATATCTGCCAATGTGTTAGAAACTCCGAATTGCGCGACCTGTGATTGCCTGAAGAATTTGAATCACACTATAATGGAATTTAGTCTTTGGAGGGTGTAGAAAGACCTTTTAGTCTGTAATCCCTGGTTTCGACGAGTATGGGTGACAATTGCGATCTGCCCTAACCTTTATAAAATTGCTGATGCGTGAACTAAATTCATAAAGTGTAGTTAATTTAACTGGCTAAGCAGAGGGCAGGGACTACGGTGATGGGGCTAGTCTGGTAGATTGGACAGGGGAGGAGCAGGCATATTAGCCCCAGTTACCTTGAGACATGGACTTTTCCATGATACCTAGACGTTAGGTTTATATCTACATCTGAGTCTGTTGTAAAAAAACAAATTACAAAGAAAATGGGTTTCCCTCCCTTTAATTACCGACAGCTGATACCATCCTCCTTCAGGACCCTTGGCAAGAATCTCGAATCACTGAGACATGGATATTATAAAATCATAACCCCCACAAAAAATAAATAATAAGAAAATAAAATAAAAATACTTTTAACCAAAAAATTCTAACAATGTGATTTTGTTCCTTATTACTTAAGTTCCAGGGGATGCGATTTGACATATCACCTGTCGGAACATATCAACAGGTTAAAACAGAACATATTTACATACAGTGATTTATTTTTATTTATTATTAAATATTCATTTTACTGAATAGTTCTTAACTCCACATTGGACAAGGTAGGATATGAAGTAGCGGGATCAAAAAAAGGAAGATTTTACTCTAGAGCAACTGGATTGTTGTCTTCGACTATTTTTAAAACTTCAACACGTCACGTATTAACAATACACTCAAAAAAGCTTTGTAACAGCAGCAAAACAGCAGTCAAAAGAATGTATAGCCAAAGTTAACATTTATTTTCTGAATAGCTAAATGTAGGAATAGGGACAGGTTTAAAAGAGTTGGCCACAAGACCATGTGCACCTCAACCACCGTGGATCTATTGTGCTCTATTTTTCTAATTCGCTGGACAGCTTCAGTTTGTTAATCAACCTTCACAGCATAAATAGTATTTAATCCACATCCGAGACGGTTGGAAAAAATGGACTAGAGAGAAAAGATGTTTCCTCCTCTTCAAGCTGGGGCTGTAGGAGTTGGTTTCCTGCTGTCAAACCTCATTCCTCCTGTAACGCGTGGCGAACTTACATGTATGAATGAGGCATGGGTAATACGATATTAAACAAAAAAATTTTAATAATGTGATTTTGTTCAATATTTCTTAAGTTCCAGGGGCTGCGATTTAACATATCACCTGTCGGAATATGTCAACAGGTTAAAACAGAATGTATTTACATTCAGTGCTTTTATTTTTGTGCTTTTATAAAATTTTCCTTTTATTGAAGAGTTCCTTAATGCCACAGTGTCTAAAATTGATATTCTGATTAGTGTTTAAGTGATTTTTGTAAGAAGAAAATCTTTAGAGTAGAGATGACACATGTAAATCCATTTTCTCGAGAGAAAAAAAAATGACATAGGGTCGATTTCGAAAGTATTAACAGAAATTATTGCAGAAGTTGTATGCGATAAGGGAAAAAGGTCGATTGACAACAACTGCACCTGTTCCGATTTTTCATTTTAATCCTACGACATCCTACTGGATTGAGACAAAATTTGAAATAATATTTACAAATTTAATCCGTGAATAGGGTCGACTTTGGCATTCAAATACCTACCGAATAAAACGACATGATGAAAAATACGTCACCTTTGTAATGAACGCGCAAATTTCCGTTGGAAAGTCCGATATAATTGAATTTATCCTTTGGACTCCAAGATCTGGGCAGAGGGGTCTCGGACTCGTTGACCATCGGGTAGAGAGCCTTCAACCGGTCGCTGAGGCTGCACTTCTTCGGCGTGGTATACGAGCTCTGTTGAGGCCCAGCCATTTTCCCTTTGGAATTGCTTCAGAATTTTGTAGAACGTCAAACAATAAACAGTTTGGCACTGCCGAGGTTAGACGGAAGGAGAAAGACTGGTTGCCTCAGATCTGCAGCCTAGACCTAGACGATTGGCCTGTCCTGAATCAGATCCCGGAAACACGACCTGGTCGCCCCGCCGATGACATCACAATCCGTCAACTCTTTCTCTACCAGTTACAAAACAAACGCTTCCAAACAAGGAACAACTCATAAATAATATTTAAACAAATAATTTTTAACTTAAGACAACAAATGATAAAGATCAACAGTCGGAGATCATCTGTCCAATAGTCGACTTATGCTCGACTACTTAGTATAATTGTAAGAATAGGACGTTAAAAAAAAATTAACTGCTCTCAGGTCTTAGAAAAAGGTATGTAAAAGTTGAGACAATAATCAGTACATTTTGTAGACAAAGATAGTGCCAAAAATAAATATACATAAGGTACATTGTACAACTTTGTGGCTGGGCCAAAAGAAGCAATGCAACCGAAATACAACAGTTCTATGGAATATGGTAGATGCTCTTTGGTATGTTCGCAGTATGAACAACCTGCACTTCAACAGAATCTTCAAAGCCAGTAGAACACTCTGGCCAGCCACCTACTACATCGAAAGATGACTGAAGAGGACAAAGCTGATTGAGTTAGTTCTGTATAAGTTACGAGGTGAACTCGAATACATGGTTGGACAAATTTAATGCAACACTCATTTTATTTAGTTTAAAATTGAATTCATTATCTTTGTAGCTAATAAATCAAACAAAACTATGCTTCAGGTCAGCCATACTAGACATCATAAACTTACACTAAAACAGCCCTCACCAAGACTCACTGCAGTTGGAGAGGACCAGACTCAGAGGAAAGATAAAACTATTACACGGTCCCTGGCATCAGAAAAACATCTACTAACATGGGTATATATAATGACAATCCTATTTGCTGATTATGTAATGAGAAGGAAAAACTCACCCACATCATCTTTGAATGTGAAGCAATGGCTCAATGAAGACATAATGTAGCATACAGAAGAGAAAAAAAATTATGGAATCAATTGTAGCAGCAATGACCTAATACTTCTAGAAGAACTAGGAAGCTACAAGGCTGGAGTGCCTGGGGAGCACAAACCCTGCTTCCGAGTATCCTCATCATATTTCAGGTGATTTTGGGCAGTACAAAATGAGAATAAATATAGAGTGACTATTAAGAGTTCATATTTCAATATCAAATTTACCAAATAATTTTTTTCATGTATCTATTCTTTGTATGTTTCAATTATTTCATTAGTATACTTTTATCCTTGGAGTAGTACTGAAGGTTGACAAGTATATCACAGAGAAGGAGAAAAACCGTATGCGCACAACTTAATTCTCCCATACTCAGTGAAAAATAAACAATTAAACAGAGTAAATCTAATGGTCTTGAAGAAAAACGCAAATTTAGTTGTTACTGCCAACCTTTTGATATCAGGACAAAACAATCTTAAATATATCTATAGATTGACATATTAAGTTTGTGTTTTTTAAATTAATGGCGATCTCAAATTTTCTTGAAAACTGACTCAGTCCTAACATTGGCAATGTGACAGTCCTTGGCAGGATCCTTGATGTGTGAAAAAGTGGTTGACACTTCTAGTATTATTGTCAAATATAGCTTGCAAAATAATGGAACAACAATACAATGTACGTATCGAAATAAGTGTTATATTATCAAATACTTTATTCTCAACTGGATTAATTTTTTGTAATTCTCACATTCAACATTATCTATATTTTTAACGAAAGGGTCAAAAACTGGGGCTTTAGATGTGCATATTTTCTCCAATTCATGGAAGAACATAGAATTATTGGTATGTACCTCACCAATCCCCTAACCCTTCACCCACTACCTTACCTAACTTAACCCAGCCCTAATCCTTAACCTATCAAATGAATCCCAAAAAAGTGAAACCGTAGGATGTGTATAATGTAGGAAGTTTATTAGCATACTCTAACCCACAGAGTAGTCCTGTAGGCTGGCAATTACAATCCAGAGAAAGAGAAACTATGTACACAATTTAATTCTGCAATACTTTGTGAGAAATAAGTAATTAAACAATGTAACAGTAACGTGCAGCAGTTTGACAAGTACACGTGCTAAGTGATGTATTATGAACACTTTATCTTAATGCATTAATGTTTGTAATTGCAGAATTCAATATTTTTAATATGATTGACAACTGTACCAAAAACCGGTACTTTGCAGTTGCCTATTTTGTCCATCCACAAAAAAAATTGAATCATTGAAATTATTATCAAATGCACCTAACCCTATAATACGTTCAAGTATAAGAATTAGATGTGTTTAGGTTAGGTAAGGTTCAAGGTTGGTGCTGGGTTACATTAGGTAGGGTTAGAGATTAAGATTAAAGTTAAGGGACAGTATGCTAGGTTAAGTAGGGATAGGGTTTTTCACGCCAATAATGTGAATCTTATTATGGTCTGGATGAAAAAACAATTTCATTTGTTACTGCCAAGCTTTTGACTTATCATTTCAGGTCAAAACAATCCTGAATATATCAAGAAATTAATAATAATTAAGGTTTTAATTAACAGTTTCAAATTTCTTTGAAGTCTGACTCAGTCATAACATTACCAAAGACTGCCTTACAGCTTAATGAAAATAACGGACTTTTCTGCCTATGTTTGAATGATGAAACTATCATTTAAATCATTTAATTCATGAATCTAACCCAATTATATGAGTGAAATTGAAAACTAGTCTTTAGCTAATTCAGTGTTAATCTAAAGAGCATTAGAAGGGGTATCAGGAGTGACTGGCACAGTTTAAGCAAGAGGGCATTGGAGAACTGGGCACTACTACTGGAGATTTTTTTCACAAATTATGGTTTCACAGGATACAAACGTCAAAAAGGACATGCTCCATTATTAACAGCCTTAGGTTTTGCAGTTGATACAAGAGGGCATGGGAGAACAGAGGGTCCTTGAGCATATTTAGCTCTGGTGGTCTGAAAAAAGTAGACTTGTCTATAGTTATGCCAATATAAATATTTTTTATTTGCATTTCCGGCCTTCAATTGTAGTTTTGATACAGAAGGTAAGCCCACTTGTCTCCTTGCCTCGTTCATTGCGGCTGGCTCATTTTATCATTTACTTCGGGGAGTAATCTTTAGTTAAATGGGTACCTAAACAGTAAAGGGGAAAAAACTATTCTTAATTTTTTTTTAAATCTTTGCATTCTTTCAAAAACCATGGGGATATAGAAGTATTTTAAGTACATCTGGTTCAAATGTAGGGCTGCTGGATTCCAACCCAGGACCTTACAGTGATGAGCACTGTGCCATCATTTGAACTATTGCAGCCACCGTCATCCTTCTTATTTACTTTATCACTATTAAAAAAAGTTTTTCAGACATGTTTAATTAGTCAAAAAAACTCATGGACTATATTATGAACTACAGACAGAAATTTTATAAATCAGTTATTATTACTATTTTTATGCCAAAGGACTCATCAATAAACTAAAAGGTATGCTACAGAAGCAGTATTTCGATATTATCAGCTCCTACCTAACTGGCAGACTGTTTAAGAGTCAATGTTCAAAATTAAAAACAATAAATGCAGGAGTGCCACAAGGTAGCATCGGTTCACTTCTTTACTTGTTTTATACACCAGTGATTTTCCGAAAATAGATGGAGTAAAAATTGCAACGTTTGCAGACGTCAGAGTGGTGATATCTCCAGGACTGACTATCACCCATTCAACCAAAATCCTCCCAAATGCATTTAATAAGATAAACGAATGAACAAAAAAATGGAAAATCAAGCTAAATCAGGATAAATCAGTTCATCTAATCTTTACAAACAAAAAGGTGGACCATATTCCGTCACTAGCAATCAATGGAACTACTATACCATACAGCAATACAGCTAAATATCTGGGAATGACCTTAGATGCCAAGCTGAGCTGGAAAGAACATGTGAAGAAAAAAAAGGACAGGAATAGGTTTAAGGTATAGACAGCTATACTGGTTGATAGGACGTGGCTCCAATCTTGCTATACAAAAATACAATATTATTATATAAACAAATCATCATTATGTGGACATATGGTATTCAACTATGGGGTTGTAGTAAACACAGCAATATCAAAACCAAACAAACACTCCAAAATAAAATCCTACGTAACATAGTCAATGCACCTTGGTACATAAAGAATAAGACTTACATAGGGATCTTAAGATCCCTGAAGTCATGGTGGAAATACAAAGATTTACCACTGAACACCAGGCTCGCTTCAGCCAGTATGAGAATGTGGAGGCGACGAAACTTACCTAACCGAAACATGGTCAGAAGATTAAAAAGAACAAAGCCATATGAATTTATGTAGTTAAAAATGAATAGTGAATAGTGTCTTATTGTACCAATGGGCTTATAAGAATGTAAACATTTATTTATTCTATAATATCATTGTAAAATTAATGGTTGGTCTAATAAGACCAGTTTAATAAATAAATTTAA
This sequence comes from Cimex hemipterus, assembly GCA_039619505.1. Taxonomy (NCBI): domain Eukaryota; kingdom Metazoa; phylum Arthropoda; class Insecta; order Hemiptera; family Cimicidae; genus Cimex; species Cimex hemipterus. The sequence goes on from CM077100.1 coordinate 2,650,966, forward strand.
TTTTTTTTTTTTAAATTGTGTCTAATAGACAATAAAGTAATATTTCCATTAGGCTATAATATGTTCACCTCGAATATTTTTTTTTTGTAGATTAGTAAGGACAGGTTAGATTAGGTAGGATTAGAGGTTAGAATTAATGTTAAGTACAGTAAGTTAGGTTAAGTAGGATTAGGGTTTTTGTCATAAAATATCTGGATCTTAGTAAGGTCTGGATGAAAAAACAATTACATTTTTTACCGCCAAGCTTTCGGCCTATTTTAAAGTGGCCGTCAGGACAAAACAATATTAAAGAGGTCTACAAATCAGCACAATAACATCTTTTAATAGATGGTTTCAAATTTTTTATGAAGATCAACTCAGACCCTACATTGCCAAGGCCAGTAACATAATGAAACCACCTATTAAAAATTAATTACATCAATTTATAAACACCATTAAGATTATTTTGCCCTAATGATGACCTTAAAATAGGTTTAAAGCCAGGCAGATAACATTTGAATTTGTTTTTTTCGTCCATATCATATCAAGATCAAGATTAATAGGGAGAAAAAATGTAGTCGATATATGTTACATGTTAAATAAGTTGTACTCATAAATAATTATTATCTGTATATTTCAAGTCGAACCGAAGTATACTTGGTTACTTCCTTGGTACTCACGCCGAACCGGCATTGGGTCCGTCTCCTCTCGCTTGTTTGTTGCAGACGGAGTTCAGCATGTTCACCGATTCACATACAGACACCAAGCATTTTTGGAACTGCTGAGCTCACCAGTTTTCTTACTACGTGACGCCCTTCTCATCCTACAACCTACCTGCTGAAAATGTTATCGTTGCATGTAGGCATGAACTACATGTCGCCTTTATTTAAGTTTCACTTTAAAGTTTAAAGAATTGACATAAATCAATATCTTTATGTGTCGTCTCAAATATGCGAGTCCTTATGTCTTAGGACGAGAAATGGGCAGAATTAAAATGCGGCGATCACGAGGTAGCTGCACAAACCTATTTAAAAGTATTAAGTGATAGGAAATAAAGTGTGATTTTATTATTTGAATTGAATTTAAGAATTGGTACGTATGCTATGCTTATGCTGGTTTACTCGAGAGAGTGATTAATGAATTTAAAATTTTTGCGACTTTTTAGACTAATGGATTACCAAAGTAAACAGACACAGACAACCCCTACCTCAGATTCTCAAGAAAAGGAAAATAAAGTGATGTCATGTGATACTCCTGTTGACTTGGAGTCATCGCCATTGGCCGTTACACAAAATGATCAGGCTGATCGTAGCGATGCCGACACGGACTATTCCCCTTTAACAAGTGGAATGGAATCTGTTTCGACCCACTCCAACAGTGGAATGGAAATGGAGTCGACTCCCGATGTGAATCGGCTAGGCTCAGAATCCACTATGTCGAATGAAGAACTCCGACCTTTGGCCATCCAACCGTGTCTTTCATCGTTTAGTTCTTTTACCTCTGCGAAATCGTTCAATGGAATCACATGGCCTTCTTCGTCCTTGTGGGAAGATGGGCCACGTAGAAGTGCATTTCTCCCATACAAAGTAATGAAAGTTGTAAAGCATAAAATCAGACACAGGCAACATTAATTTTTTTTTTAAATGTAAATCTCAGCCCACGACTGTTCTTACCAATCTACAAAGAGGAAATATTCGAGCTGAACCTACAGAAACAAATGCCAATGGCGTTTCATGGTTTGAAAAAGCCGGCTGTGGAAATATTACTCTACAGGATATAAAAAATGGTAATAATAACTGATTTGTAAAATCTCTGTCTGTAGTCCATGAGTTTTTTGACTAGTTAAACATGTCTGAAAAAATATTTTTTAACAGTGATAAAGCAGATGAGAAGGTCATCAAAAGCCACAATGGTTTAGATGGTGCTCCTCATTGTAAGGTCCTGAGTTCGAATCCAGCAACTCTACATTTGAACCTGATGTACTTGAAATACTTATACTTTAACTCCCCATATTTTTCAAAAGAATGCAAAGGTTTTAAAAAAGTTTACAAAAAATATTAGGTTTTTGTTTTAGTTTACTAGGTACTGACCATTTAACCAACAACAAAGAACACTCCCAGAAGGAAATGATGCCCTGATAGCCACAGACCAGTCATAACAGACGAGCCAGGGAGACAAGTAGGCTTGGCTTCCATATAAAAACTACAATTAATTACTTAAAACATTAATGAAGGTTGGCTATGTGGATAAAAACTATACTCATCAACGTAACTATGGAAAAGTCTACATCTCCTAAGCTAAACATGCTCGGGGTATCCTCTGTTCTCCCATGCCCTCTTGTATCAACTGCAAGACCTAAGCCTGTTAATAATGGAGCATTTCCTTTTTGACATTTGGATGCTGTGAAACCATAATTTGCGAGAAAAAAAAAACTCCAGTAGTGCCAGTTGTCCTCATTTCGCCTTTAATATTGGTTTAGACATCCTGTTATCCCATTTTGTCAGACCACAACCATGGAGTTCTCGATATCTGAATGTCCGTGATGTACGATAGCTAGAGATGATCATTTATTACTCTTTACTGTCATTTAATGACTTCCTTGGTTGGTAATCAACTACAAATTGTCCATAATTTAAAGGTGAGCTGTAAAACAGTCATCAAAACGCTTTGTGAGTCTAGCCTAGTCTCTAGATGTTCTCAGGTTTTCTACTACTAGAAAGGGATCAAGTATAAAGGCCACTGTTTGTGCAGTTTGCCAGTTTGGTTTATGACAGTCAGATGACCAGGACTGTGTGCGGAGAATGGCTTTGATACGTATGCCATGTGGGAGTCACACAGCCTTTTTCAAAGAAAGTTACGGTATAGGGCAGAATCAGTGTGCCTGTACTAAACTAATTATCATGCAGAATGGGTCTTTAACTGCACTAAGGTATATTGAGGTAGTTTTTCCTGGAGCTGTGGTCCCATTCGCTCCATCGAGGACAATTTGTGGTAATGCATGGTAATACTCGACTGCATGCAGCTCGAGGTGTATTACTTGTAAGATTATCACAATGAATCGGCCAGCATGTTCTCACATGAATCCTATAGAAGGCTTAGGAGACAATAAAGAGGCGGGTTAGAAATAGTTTGCCGACTCCAACGAGCGTTGAAGACCTTTAAACTGCTCTTAGGCTCTCTGCAAGATCAGAGGAGGTAATTTGCTTTATTAAGAGCAAAATCACGAATAAATTTTGATCTATCACTAACAGATTTTCCAGTGTTTTGGTGAATTCTCTTTCAAATCATCATAATTACACAATTTTTATTAAAACTCATGGCTTTCTGATCTTGTTTAATTTGGTTTACATTAAAATAAGTATGTTGTGATTGATACAACTATATACCTATAGTTGTTTTAATTTTTTTTAATTTAATTTTTTTATGAGGTATTTCAACTAAGAGGTTGGTGCCACGGTATCCGAGTGGTTAGCGTGAGAGACTCTCGGCTAGTAGACCCCGCGGTCGCGGGTTCGATTCCCACCGTCGCCTCTGGCCCTTTTTTCACGATACCCCTCCCCCAAAAAACAAACACGCAATTTAATAATTATAGAGAGTCTGGCTAGATATGCAATGTTCATAAGGCCATTAAATTAAAAAAAAAAAAAAAAAAAAAAAAAAACTAAGAGGTTACATGAACCATTTAGGTGCCTGTGTTTTTGAAAAAAAAATTGCAAGATGTCTGGTTCAAACGCAGGACAGCGGGATTTGAACCTGGGACTTTTACCTTACAGTAAAGAGTGTCATCCCCTTATCAATAGTTTAAAATAAACAAAGTTTTTTTTATTATGTAAAATAATAAACTATTCCATAGAAATATTATTTCAGATAGTTACATAATAAATAAAATGTAAGACAATTCAATGGACAGGCCAGGTCAGACCCCATGTTATTGGGTTGTCCGGAAAATAATGCAGGATTTTGGTATTAAACAAAAAAAAAAAAAGAAACTAGTTACTTTAAAGCAATGTTCTTTAATCAAAATAATTTCCCATACTCTCAATACATTTCTCCCAACGTGTTGGTAACTTATTAATTCCGTCTGAGTAGAATTCAGAATTTTTAGAATTGATAAAGTCAATAAATGCATTTTCCAGTTCCGTTTGATTTTTGAATATTATGTGTTGTAAGTAGTGGTCCAGGTG
>CM077100.1:2680128-2695137 GCA_039619505.1 Cimex hemipterus
CTTTCGGTTATTTTAAAAATATTTCAACTTGCGATAAGAATTTACTTCTGAGTTATGGTAAGCACACTAGGAGTGGGCAATAATCTAGGTGTAGAAATTTCTACTTTAAAGTTAAGCATGTTTTAACGGTAACTTGATCATATACATAAATCGGTTAGTTTGGGCATCGAACCCCCCCCCCACCCGTTGGCGGTGTTTAGAAAGACGTAATTGTGGCAATAATCTCAGTTGGCTCCGATTTCGTCCACCTCTTTTAAGGCGGATTTCTTCTCTTTGTTTGTAAGACAATTATTTAAAAAGTTTCTACTGCCAAGGCGAAAATAAAATCGCAATTAAATTAAATTCTTAATTATGGACAATCCTAATTGAAGATGAAGCTGTCGTCAGTTCGGAGATGTTGCCTTCATTTCCACGAAAGACGCCAAAGATTTGTATTGTAGGTCAAACCGCGACCGTTTGCAATCGAATCTGTTCGCAGTGATTGAAAGAATTCTGAATGGTAAATTAAAAGTGCAGATTTAGTTGCCCTTTAGGCAAGAGACCAGTTGAAAGCAATTGTCAGTATCAAGACGATTTAAATAGAACCGAATGAACGAATTTATGAACAAAATGTCCTTAAAAATCATTTAAGACCCCTGCTTGCTATTCAGAAATACAGGATAGGAAAATATTCTAATAAAATTTTTACCATTTTTATATGAAAGCGCCGGTCCTCTTGTTATCCTGAAACAAATAAAACAAGTAAATACTAATAATTAACATTTTTGTTAAATACTATGGTTTGATAGTTTATTTGCATATTTTACACACGGGTGGCCGAGTGGTCTGAGCGTTAGACCCAACATTAAAAAATTACATATATCGCAATTGACGTCACCTCACATTCACGCTAATAAATACGTTTACTCTCGATACAGAAAATAGAAACAATGCCACACAAATCGAAATATCTATCAGTACTATATACAATAGAATAGCTCTGTTTCTTACAAAAACAGGAACAGGGGAACAGAGCGGCCAAATACTTGCACATTTCGAGTTGCTTCCTACACGCTCTTTATAAGGAGTAAAGAAACGACATCCTTCAATTAAGTGGGATACATCGAGCAACGTTTCTCTACATGCGACATTGTCCATTTCTTTTTAGGTATATTTTTTTCACGGCCGAGAGAAGGTTTCACTTCACTCCTACCTTAGCCGCCTTCGTTACCGAGCGGACCGCATCATCCTAGTTTATGAGACGAGGTTTCACCATCCCAGGTCAAGTACACAACATCTTCAGCAAGGATCCGCGCCCTCCGAGACCTCGTTTGTATTCTCTCTAAGATCCAAGAGTCGTAACCCCAGGGTCTGGGGGTTGAACCGGAGACACTTGAGTTAGAAGAAATGTCAAATGAGATGGTTTCAGATGCGGAGACCGTGAGTTAGTGACGGTCAAAGACAGATTTGTGATAGGGTCAGAAACAGAGTCCGTAGGCCAGTCTATCTAGTTAAGACAGAGTCAGTCATCCAAGTCTGGGAGTCTGAATTCGGAGGTTGTCTTAAGTCCTTCAGGCCAAGCTGACAACAGGACGCTAGGAGATGGAGAAGCTAATTATTTGAGAAAAAGACATTTTCCTAGCTAGGTATTACAAGGTTATTATAGATGTATCAGACGATTTGTTATTTTACGTAGTATAAATAAATAATACTGTGGATCGTATAAAATGACTTTAGTCATATAAACAAACAGCTTCAAAAAAGATAAAACGCTCTGAGTAAAGATGGCTAAAACATTTTTTATGAAGAAGGAAAAAACAATTCGGATTCTCTTTAAGCACCCTTTAAAGCCCTCAATTACAATTTTTCATAGGAATAAAAATAAAATAAATATATAAACAAGGCTTGATTTCAGAGCAATTTTGTTCCTCCAGTGTCTGGTCTTCCTCTTAAAAATCCATAGCTCATGCGAATTTGATCAAATTTCAACGCTGTTACAACCGCTGGAAAGAGGAATGTTTTTATTTTCAGCTTATGTTAACATTGTTTAGATTAAATTCACTATTTTTCGTGGTCAGCTTGACCAATAAATATCATCCAATTAATTAAGGTTTTAAGTTGAGATAAATTCGAACCCACGACCTTCGGCTAGATACGCCGCTGCTTCCCATCTAAACCCTTTTTTTAATCTCAACTAAAAACCTGAATTAACTGTAATATATTAATTGGTCCAGCGGACTACGAAATTGGTGAATTTAATGATTTAAAGTTAAGTATACTTCACTAAAGCTCTCCGTGGCCATTTCATGTGCCGTCGAGAATCCAATCCGATTACACGACATTTGAAAAATGGCAAAAAGTAGGAAAATTCAAGAGGTGGGGTTGAGAATCTCTGTCCGATAGCTCAAGACCTCAAGTAGTAGAGTAGCGGCGTATCAAGCCGAAGGTCGTGCGTTCGAATCCCGCTCGTGACACTGATTTTTTTTAACTCGACTTAAAACCTTAATTAATTGTTTAGATTTTATGCCATTTCAAGTAAGGTCGTAATTTTAGTTTTTGATTTTGATAAAAATTTGTATTCAGAGATTTGTCAGGGTCCTAAAAACGACAAAAAAATATCAAGGTTGAATAAAAAAAATTAAACTACTTTTCTGGGTCAAAATTGTTTATTTCTGTCACTGAAATTGCCTAGGATAGGTGCAAAGGTTTGTTTGGTCCAAATCCGTGGCCCATCGTCAGTATAATTGAGATTTCGGGTTTACGCCATTACAAGTGTGAAAATAAAGATGGATACAACCAAAACTCTTCAAATATTTTATTTTTTCCTCCGGTTTTGATTTATACATGGAAACCCAAGTTGGGCCATTGCATGTAGTTTATAAAGTTTTAAAACCCTGTAAAGTTTAATAATTAATACCTCCCAAAAAGGAAGGCGTAGAAACTCACTCACACACTCTCTCTCTTCCTCTTCTCACTCACTCACTCACTACAGGCAATGTTTGAGTGCCACGGTTTTGTCCTTAATCAAAGAGGTTCCCAAATACAACTTGTGCAACAAAATAGTTTATTTCAGTATGTAGAAAGGCGAAATAAAAATTTAAAAACCAGGGCCTATTAACAAGAAGGGACGGAATTACAAAAAAAATGTTTTGCTACAAATCCGTTACCCTCCAACCTGATAGTCCCCTCTTTTTTTAAAAAAGACAGTTACTACTCACAGTAATTTGTTTTCCACCGATCCGGATTTCGAGCCCTTAGCTCATCATCAGGCTGAATGATTTCTACAAGTCTCTCGGCATGAATTGCACTGTTGCACTGCAAATTCATACCGAAGTGCATATCGATGGAATTAATTGGAATCAAAGTGGATTTTTCCATATGCGAAATAATCTTTATCCAAGCGTAAACATTTCACATTTAAAAGTGAACTGTCTGAATTGTCAAAACTGACCTCAAGGGTGGTTATAGCTGGCGACTTGAACGCAAGGCGTACTGCTTGAACTAAGGCGTATCATAAACAGAGCAGGTCTTACACGATTTTCCTCTAAAGTCACACTCGCGTACACTCTTCAATGAAACCGTACTTATTTTCCGCCGAAGCGTAGAAATCCTAGCACTGGATCTGGTGGTTACAAATCTAAGGCTTAATATAACTGACCCTGGAAGTCTTAATTTGCTTAGTTCTGACCAAAATCCTCTGTTATTTAAGCTTCACTTAAAATCGTCTTACAGTGATGCCTCACCGATATTTTCTACAAACAAAACGGACTGGAAAAAAATAGAAACTAAATCAATTCATGCATGACTCTTACCACCGAAAATTCCGAACTGAGCCATGGCCAAAATGCTAATAGATTATTTCAGAGGAATATTACAAACATCGTTTGAAGTCTTACTACAACGCTTTCGCTAAAGCAAAAAGGTAATATGTAGTAGTAGTAGTAGGTATCTTCTACCAGGCCTAAAATTTATGATTAAATGAAATAAAAAAACATAATTACTGAGATATCGTGAGATGAGGTCTGGTGTGATGTAGGTTTCAGAAAAACATTTTCTTTACCGTGCCAACGTTTCGACCTTTTTTTGAGATCATCTTGAGTGTTCATCATGTTCGACCTCCCAACACGACACGCAAGAATGGCACAAGTACACAGAAGACAAACACTTTGAGCCCTGAAGATGATCTCAAAAAAAGATCGAAACGTTGGCACGATAAAGAAAATGTTTTTCTGAAACCTGCATCACACCAGACCACATCTCACGATGTCTAAATAATTATCGATTACCGGTCACTAATCTTTATACACACACACACACACACACACACACACACACACAAAAAAAAAAAAAAAAAAAAAAAAACAGAATTAACACCGATACCAAAGAACTCGTCTTGACAGGAACCTACTCAAACTACTACAACGAGAAGTCAGCACAATGCTTATTGGCGTAACTCCAATTGGTCATCTTACCTTAAAAAGTTAACTCCTCACTATGGAAAGTCAATAAATGAATGGAAAACAGTGATATCCAAAAGACAGTTGCAAAGTTGTCAGCCGGGGGAAAGCATTTTTCCAACTCCCAGGACAAAACAAACCTGTTTGCTGACACGTTAGCATCCGCCACGACAATTTGACCATGGAGTCCGTTCCCACACGACACTGTCAGTTCAGCAGTACCGAAAAACGATTTTTTCCACGCCAGTAGCTGCAAATTAGTAATTACCCAAGAAATAAAAACTACTGTAAAGAATAGGCAGAAAGTCATTTGGACTGGACAAAATAAGCTATGTCATGCTCAAAATATGCCACGTAGAGCCATTGTATTTTTGATTTATATTTTCATCAAACTACTGATCTATGGGTGCTTCCTTGAAAGGTGGAAAACCGCAAAAGTCATAATTTACATAAAGCTAGCAAAACCCTAATGATCCACTGACCCTATCATCAGCTTGCTTAGTGTCATAAACAAAATCATTGAAAAGGTCATAGATCGACGGATTAGAGATTTCTTGGCCAAACAAGGGCTTCTTACGGTGGAGCAATTTGGCTTTAGGCCTTCCTCAAGGGCAACTCTCCAGGCTCGTTGGCCACATTACATGAAACTTTAATAAAAAAAAACGTATTATTGCTTTGTTCCTAGCAAAACAAAACACTTGACACAGGCTTTCCTCAGTACGGCTTTTCCTCACCCGTCGAAGATTTGTAGTAGCAGTTCAAAGAGTGGAATCAAGGAAAGGCTCTGCGGCTGCTGGAGTTCCGCAAGGTTATGTTTTGGGACCAACTTCGTTCCTAATTTCGTTGACGACTCGCCAAGAACAGGCGATGGCAGTGTGCTCTACAGGTTATCGTGGAGGGCGAGCGCAACATAGCCGACACGACTGAGCCAAGACAGTGGTGATGACTGCCCGGTACATCGCATGGTGGAAAAGCAGAGGGAATAAGACAACAAGACTAAAGCCATTCTCTTTACGAATATGAGTTAATCCAAAAAGTAAAGAAATATATGAAAAAATTATTTACACTTCTCTGCCGAGATGCCCAATTGGGCGTCGAAAACAAACTTCTCATTTATAAAATTAGTTTACTAGTTAAAATACCTTAGAATAGGTGTCAGAAACTATTTGTATTTTTTACTACATGGGGTATTTGTTACTTCATTTCAGAACTAAAATAAGAAAAATAATTTAATTCCGAACTATATAATTTTCTGTATAATTTCTTAACTGAACTAAAAATAAAAAATTAATTCCGATGTTTACATGATTGTCTGTACAATTTCTGAAATAAAATAAAAATAAATTACTTAATTCCAATCGATCTGATTTTTTGAACTAAAATAAGAAATATCAATAAATTAATTATATAAATAATACATTAAAATAATATAATTTTGACTTTTCACTTCCGGATTTTTTATCTTCAGATGTAATGTGGTATTTGTTAATTAATTTCAGAACTAAAATGAGAAAAAATAAATTCCGACCTATTTGATTTTCTGTACAATTTCTGAACTAAAATAAAAAAATAATAATTTCGAATTATACAATTTTCTGTATAATTTCGTAACTAAACTAAAAATAAATAAAAATAAAATCTACTCAATATGATTGTCCTTACAATTTCTAAACTAAGTTAAAAATCAAATAATAAATTCTAATATATTTGATTTTCTATAAAATTTCTGTCTTAAATAAGAAAAAATCAATTCCGATCTCTACGATTTTTCTGATGCTGGTTTTCTGTAACAGCTAAAATTTCTGAAAACTAAAATAAAAAGTAATAATTCTGATCGATCTGATTTTCTGCACAATTTCTGAACTGAAATACGAAAAAATATTAATTCAAATCTATACGATTTTCAGTACAGTTTCTGAACTAAAATAAGAAAAAATAATAATTACGGTACGTTTGATTTTTTTTACAATTTCGGACTAAAATAAGAAAAAAATTCATTCTAACCTATATGATTTTCAGTACAGTTTCTGACCTAAATAAGAAAAAAAAATTAGCACCGGTCTGTATGATTTTCTGTCCAATTTCTATTGTACTGTACTTAATTAAAATACTTTAAGTGTTTTCCAATAGGCTCTATTCAATAAATCAATAAGTTCGTATAAAACAAATAATTAATTTAAAAAGAAGTAATTTATAAAAAAAAAATTATAAAGAATGATCGGAACTGCAATTTTGAACTTTAAAAACATATTTTCCTTTCAACATAATTAAAATATGAATTTGTCAACGTATATCTCTAAAATAGTCGAAGTCCTTTCCGACGGGGTTAACATAAAAGGCGGCGAGAGATAACGCGTACAGGGTGCGGTAGTGGGGTTGGTCGTAGGGTCCTATTTGCCGGAAGCTCCGACGTTATATTCTTCGTTCCAGTTTCAGCAAAGAGCCATGACGGCACATACGACGACGACCCTGGTCGCCATCCTCTTCTGTTTAGCCATCGAGGGAGTAACAGGTAATCGGGTTTTTCTTACTTCACGGAGGGAAGCGAGGGCTTAAGACGTTCGTTTCTTTGGCGACTTGGCTAGAATTTCTGTTTTTTTTTTTTTGTTTTTTTTTTTTTAATATGGAGTATTTGCATATTGATACGTGTAATTTTGCCTGTTATTTCGCAATAGTTTTTGTTTTTAATTTGAAGAAAATCTTCACATCTTTGATGAATCTTATATCCCGAGACGCCGGGTGTCTGAATTTACACGAAGTTTGGGTCCGATCCCCGGTCTCGCCCTTGGGATGGTAAGACTTTAATCTAAATTGTAAATTGTCGGTTTGACCCCTTGGTCAAGACACCTGCATCGAGTCGAAAACCGTCCTGAAAATTGTATATATACATAAACAAAAACAGAACAAATTTGACAAATCATACCGACGTACAACCTATTGACGATAGGGTTTAATTCATTTATTTGCGCGATGACAGCGTAAAAAATTAATAAGTTGAAAAATTAATAATAATTAATGAAGTTCAAAATTATTTTTAAAAAATCGTACGGAGAAAATTCCACCAGAATAAACTGAGAAAAATCGTATTTCTTCCGTTACTAGAAAACTATCAATTGCCGAAAGGGGTCGTAAAAATTGATATTTATTGTCTATTATAGAAAGCGAACTGATTGGACTGTATTACTTGCTGACTGATAAGGCTGGACATCTTTTTTAGAAAAATACATTGCTTTCAGTTCAAAACCTCATAGCACTAATGAAATGACCGATCCGTTTAACAAAAATCTTGCCAGCAGTTTGTTTAAGCCTTTAAATGAAGGCTAAATAAATAACTACACTGATCAAAGCCAAAAGGCAGATAAACTGGGGAAAAAATAAAAACACTTCCATGTTAAATGTTAAAGTCAATAAGTTCTTCAGTGATCTTTTTAGTTCAAACGGAAAAAATGAAGAACATGGACACATCTTCGAAGATGAATGTTGGGCTAAGGATTTTCATGAGCGAGGGTCGTGGGGGTCGAAATCATATTTTAAAAAAAGCTTTCCCGCAATTTATTTTTCCATGTGAGGTGGAAAAATCCAAGGAAGCCGGACTAAGTGTTGTTTTCTACTTTCACACAAATTAGAAATTGGCTACAAAATTAGACGATCGATTATTTTCCGTTTTTCAAAAATGACGGGATAGAATTTAAAACCACCGGCCGCCAGTGGAAGACGAGGTTCATTCCAAATCGTACAAATCCGTTTGACTAAGAGACTAGTAACATTCTAGGTGAGGTATTTTTGTAACTTTTTTATTTTTTGGTTTGCTCCGTCAAACGAACGATTTCGCCCCTTCGTTTGTAAAATCATCCATAACATTTAAAAAAGATACAGTTCGATTTCAAATCGTTCAATTTTTTTTCAAATCGGTAGTGAAAAAGAGTTGATCGAAAGTTGGAAAAAGGGGTTCACATTTTCCAATCGTCTTGTAATATAAAAATAAGACAACACCGAAACAAAAAACACCTGAAATCTCATTTTTCATTCAATTACGCCCAACATGTAAAGCAATAAAAACGTTTTGTAATATTGTTTATTTAATTCAACCTCGGTTAAAAATAACAAAACTTAATTTTTGAACTTCACATTGTTGTTTGTTTTATTGTTAAATTTCCTTGGATGAAACCCGTCAACAGACTGTAATAAATGAACTTCAAGGATCTTTTTGACGTTTTAATCCTGGATGTCCTGCAATCTGTGAATAGGCAAAGAAAGCGACTCTAAGATTCCCTAACCACTGTAGCAGTTGGGGCTACAATCCCTCGTTATATACACAAAGCTGCGAATAAAAACGAGTAGTTGTCAGCAAGCAAATTAAGCCACTCCAATCCTGGAATACTTAAACTTACTGCTTAAAGCAAAGCTAAACGAAATGCAGACGACTAAGCACAAAAGGAGAAACTGGTCAATTACCCTAGTTTTATTTTTAGTAGTTTTGATTCAACGACTATTAATCATTTCATATACTGTTTTCTTAACGAAATAACCACGGACTAAAAAACTACAAGAAGCAAAAAGGAAAAAAAGAAAACTATTTCCCTAGTTGGGAGCCAATCTTGTTTGAGGAAGTACGGTATCTCGTTTCCTGAGAAGATTCAACATTTCCTCAGTTCTCCTTTTGGTTGTGATGCCTGTCGGAATTTAAGGACCATACCTCAAGCCGTGAGGGCCGGATTGAAAATAAGGAAGTTTATTCCCTCAGATAAACGTTCTTCATGGTCGATCTTTACGGAATCCGTTTTAAGACGGATATATCTGCGATATAAGCGACAAGACGATCGCACAATAAACACTGATAAAGGATTCTTAGATTTTTCACAATAGTATCACACTTGACTAAATACACTCAAAACGTACAACAGAGAGATCCATTCACTAAACTATGATGCAAGCACGTCGTATATACACGTCTCGCTATCATTGTGACGTCCGGGTATCACGAATAGTCCACCGACTATCGGTAGTTTCTTGTGCAAAATGGCTCACCGTGGAGTCCTATTTTATGAAATGTTTTGCGTACTGGGCGAGAATTTAAGGTCTGACAAGTCATCACGTATGTACATGATAAATTCGTACATCCAAAAAAAATTTTTTTTGTTATATAATCTTCGGTTCCATAGGAAATTTTCCAATATAATTCTTTTCTATCAAACAACCAAACCTGTGAATTTTCCTTCATCCTACCGCCCTATAGGTCTCCTTCCTATAATGAATAAAATGAAAGAGAAACCCCTTTTAAACTCTTATACCCTACTGTTTAATCCCAAGAAACTATTCCGAGTGAACTTTTTGGATTTAAGTCCCTACACTCTACAATCCATCAATCAATGTTCTCGCCTTGTGGACGTCATTTCATTCTCCATTGAAAAGGGTTTGAAACAAGAGCCTTATGTGGAAGCTGAAGGCCATCTTACAGAGGAACTACTACCTTATCCTAAAATCGTATATGTCTGACCGTTACTTCAGAGTTAGTCAGGGTCTATCTATCCTATCAAAGATGGCGTCCCACAAGGGAGCATTCGTGCACCTCTCCTTTACACGTTATATATTCCCGACTTTCCTATCCTTCCGGAAGCAATTATCCACTTTTGCAGATGATACAGCATTCCTTTCCGTGCATAAAGATCGAGTCACCTTCAAAACCAATTGGAGTGCCTCGACGTTTGATCCAAAAAGTGGAGAATTAAAATAAATGCAACGAGAGCCAATACATTAACTTATCACTCAGACGTGTTAAACTACCGTCCACTTACTTAAACGGGATTTCAGTACCCCCTGTCAAACACGTATTTTACTTGGGACTTCACCGGGACAAAAGACTTGCCTGGAATCCGAACACAAGACTAAAACGAAACGAACTAAATAGACGTTACAAACTGTTATCAACATTACTCGACAGACGATCCAAACTTCCAACTTACTACAAAATATTAATATACTCCATGGTTTTCAATTCTACATGGACTTATGTTATGGAACTCTCGGAGTCAACCAATCATTTCAACCCTCAACGCATCCAAAGATTTGGCAAGATCACAAAGATCATTTTGTCCCAAGAAGAATAGTTAACATTTCTTATTATGTATTCAAACCTCACCCTACACCGAGATCTTTATATTCCCTTTGTACCAGAAGTAGCGATCCGCTATTACAAAAAATTCCATCAGTCCCTTTCCACACATCCCAATGCCTTGGTTCATCAGCTCAGATCCACTATTTTCTCATATAATCCTCCCCGTCGATTAAGACGCCGATGGTCATGTGATGTCCAACGTAGTGACGAAGAAAATTAAAAAGTGCTCATTATTTCTCCTCAAGGAGGCTTACCACTGGATGATTTCTCCTCATATGTTTTTCATGTCAATTTTGTCCCTACAGCATTTTTACCGTCGTAAATGTTTTACAGGTGTAAAAATCAATAAAACAAAAACAGCCAGCCTGCAAGCAGACGCTTCAGAAATAGGAAAGGATATATTTTCTATAAATCACCAAACTATCTCACCCTCTTACCTAAGGATTATGCACATAGACGAGACTCCCTGCACACGACCAAACCATGTTCAATAAGTTTCAAATTGAACATAAAAGGAAATTTCGTAATGGCATACTGTAGCTGGTAGTGGATATGCCACTTGTCCATGTGTACACATTTTGTGATAAAAGGAGTATTGTCACAAAAGGAGAGGACACGTGTTGGCTGTTTTGACCATTATTTATACAATGTAAACGACTACTACCAGTTAACTACAAGTAGCTGGCACTAGTCAAAAAGTGTACCTTAAATAGCATGCCAGTTACTAGCAGTAAAACAGCTATTGCCAGTCCCTGACGTTGCCAATGCTGGCTGGAGTTGGTTCAGGTGGTTAGCTGGCAACGTGCCACTCAAGCAAAATGGAGCAACAACTAACTTCAGGTTAGTCGCAGCACCACCTCGCGCACTATCAATAGTCGACGTGGCTGCCTGCCGCTCGCTATACGGACATCCACGGTCTTCAACCAACAGCTCCACTCTTTCTCAGGGCCATCAAAAACCCCAATCATTAAATAGATATTATTCAATACAAGCTAAATTGGATAATTACTAGTGAATTGTTTAAAGAAAAGCTTGCTAGAAAGTTCTTAGTTTGCTAATCATAGTCAAAATAAACAGTAAATATTTTGTTTGTTTACTGATTAATCCCACTGCACAAAATGGAGCATTATGCCTTTCCATTCTACTAGGCCAGTTAATATTTTCCCTTTATTGCTAATATTTGATGTTATATCTTATAACCTTTTTCAATGGCTGCAGTAAGGCATTTGAGTATGAGAGGGTCATAACATAATTAGAGGAATGATAGCCAGTGCGAAGTCACCAGAAGACTGTACATCACTCTACAGCAGGAAGGGTTGGTTCTTCGGCGTTTCAGAGAAACAGGACTTCCCACTAGAAGGCCAGGACAAGGTCGACCTAGTGTCTACAGACAAGAGAAACGATCCGTCATCAGGCTATACGAAACCGCAGGAATGAGATAAGCAATCTGATAAGACAAGTACGAAATGTTTCTATTTTCTCCATGATTGCAAAAAAAGGCTTAATGAAAATGACCTCATGGACCTCATACCACAGCTCAGAAAATGGTCAGGCTTCAATCTACAAGGGAACATGTGAAGGCCAGTTCTCTTTACAGATGAGGTGAGAGTTGGCCTCAAATCTTCAGATGGGTGTAATTCCATACGGAGACAGTCGCGAAAAAGGTCCCATGCAGTATGGTTCCTCAGGTGGCATTCCATGGTGGATCGTTGTCGTTCTTGTATGGCATATCCTTGGACGCCCGCACCTATCGGTTGATGTGCGAGCAAGATCTTCGACTTCACAGAGGCACTTACAAGACATAATCTATGAACATGAGATTCTTGCTAATCCACGATAATGCCAGGCCCATGGAGTACGTGACTAACTGAATGAGCTCCAAGCCCAGATTTGAACCCAATCAAACACATTTAGAACCAACTTTAGAACAACGAAACCCATGTCCTACCTAACACCCTAGAAGAGTTGGAAACAGCTGTTCTCTATGAATGGGAAAGAATTCCTCAGGATTTTATCAGACTTTCCAAGGAATGCAAAGGCGTTTAACGGATGTGAGTCGTGCTAGAGGTGGAACATTCGGAATTAACGAAGCAAGAAAGTTTTGTTTGTTATGTTTTTCAATGTTTTTCTTTAAATTGAGTAACAAACTTTTTCTTTATAAGTGTCCTATTTTTAAAATAAAACCTATTTTTGGTATGCAAAATAGGAATAAACCTAAATACACGCCGTAATTTTATCCATCAGTGTACATCGGATCATTATCATGGCTCCGCTCAGTATCGCTATGTTGCACAAAGGTTGAAATGTGAAAGCTGTCATTGGTTGTATGTGTTTACATTATGTATTAATTAAAAACATTTTGTTGACATTCTTGCGTGTTTTGATGCAAGAGTTGCGCATTTAACGTGCAATATTTTCAG
This sequence comes from Cimex hemipterus, assembly GCA_039619505.1. NCBI lineage: Eukaryota > Metazoa > Arthropoda > Insecta > Hemiptera > Cimicidae > Cimex > Cimex hemipterus. Next base: position 2,693,100 of record CM077100.1, read on the forward strand.
ATATGATTTCTGTATCTGAGTTAAACGATAAAATGTAAGAAAGAAATGCCAGATTTTGTTAAAAATTTATCGCCGTTTAAAAAAAAAATATTTTGCTTTTTAAATAATCGCCCAATAATTTCAAAGCGTACGTCGTGATTGTATAAGATCAATAACTAGCCAAAACAGCATTTTCTTGAATTATTCAACGAAAATGAAATCATCCGCAGAGTTGATTTCTCGGCGAGCTACCCAGAAAAGACAAATAAACGAAATTGTATTGTTTGACAGTTACATCTCGGTATATCATCGCTGATTCAATATCGATTTCGCTCGAAATCAGAGAGGATAGATATAACAAGAACTTTAACTGTTAAACTATCACCCATGTTTATGTTATCATCATGTTTATCACCCAGCAGACCGCAGAAATCTCGCAAAGAAAATTCTTTGCAATTCAATTTAACGATCAAAACAAGATGCAATCGTTTTTCCCCTGGTTTTGCGCGTTCGACAGGGGGAAAAACTAATTTTATCGGAACTTTAATAATCAATTACCTTGATTCGTTAGTCGGTCGTTACGCTCCGTCAGGGATAAAATTCAACTTCACGATGTAGCTGGATGAAGCAGACGAGTGTTAACTGTAAACTGTCAGTCGTCAACAGTCGGCCGGTGTACTACTGCGACGAGCGGCGACCATCGATCTGGTCGACTCGTCCTTCCGAATCGATGTTTTTCACGGGAACAAGAACCAATTTTAAACATTCTTCTTGTCCCTTTTTCCAAGCGGAAGCTCTATTGAGTTTGAAAATATCCTACATTGTCAAAGAAATCATTTTCCATAAAGAGTTACAATTAATAAATGCTGCGATCCCCCCCTCTCTATAAAATGGGAATTTTACCTAAACAACCCTGGCTTTCTTCCAAAGCCTAATCTATGCTTGACCGTACTAAATTTTCTAAGCAGAGTACTCCCCTCTACATGTACAGTCAAGAATTTTACAAAACAATAGATATCTTTTCAAATCTCGCACTGTTTTACAGATGGCTAAAAAAATGATGTAGGGACAGGTGCTGCCTTTTTCACTTTTAATAATAATGCACAATGTATGTTTACCCTATGTAGCAGCTACACTGCTCAGATTATAACTATAGCAAAGTGCTTAACTACATTAGCCCAATCTAAGGAAACGATTGTCATCTGTGCTGACTCTTTGTCAGCGCTATTGGCATGTAAAAACAACTTTTCTGTATATCCATTGATACGAGACATCCAATTTATCATTGAATCTCTTCATATGGATTCCTGGACACTGATGAATATTTGACAATGAGAAGGTGGACCATTTGGCAAAGCAGGCTGTCCTTGATGGAGTTAAAATTACAAAAACACCAAAATCCGATGTGACAGCTTGGCATAAAAGAAAGTCTTGGCAGTTATGGCAAACAGAATGGGAAATGACTTCTAATGCCAAACTTAGGGAGATGAAAAACTGTAAAACCTTAGACCTCATCTCATAGAGGTTCCAGGCACGAAGAAATTGTCCTTGCTAGGCTCAGAATTGGTCATTGCAGGCTTACTCATTCTTATCTCATGACAAAAAAAAGATACTCTGCTTGTGATGGTTATGTTTGCATAGAAAGGTTAAACACATTTTAACAAATTGCAAAAAATATGAAGGATAAAGACATCGGCTGGAAATTCCAATCAAAGACTCGCTTGGTGATGACTCCAACAAAATAGGCTAACTAGTAACTTTCCTTAAAAAACGAAACTAATTTTGGAAATATGAAGATAAAATAATATAATAATTTAATACAAAAGAACATTCATTTTATGCAATAATCTGTATTTCACTCAATGTTTGGAGGTGTCATGGTGTGCAGTTTGTGTACCCATCGGGTTGTGGTTGTAAAGAGTATGCAGGATGCATGATACTGCCGGGGCCCTGGTTTCTACTATTGGGAGGTTTGTGAACTGTGCCCACTCTCACCACCCAGCTTGAAAATTTTTAAGGCCGAAAATGCCCCCCCCCCACCCAATATATATATATATAT
>CM077100.1:2695537-2783383 GCA_039619505.1 Cimex hemipterus
CACCTGGACCACTACTTACAACACATAATATTCAAAAATCAAACGGACCTGGAAAATGCATTTATTGACTTTATCAATTCTAAAAATTCTGAATTCTACTCAGACGGAATTAATAAGTTACCAACACGTTGGGAGAAATGTATTGAGAGTATGGGAAATTATTTTGATTAAAGAACATTGCTTTAAAGTAACTAGTTTCTTTTTTTTTGTTTAATACCAAAATCCTGCATTATTTTCCGGACAACCCAATACAACTCAAAGACCATAATTATAAGTTGAAATCAATCATATTCAACAATTTCACACTAGTAAAATGTTAGTTATAAATAAAACTCATGCTGAACCGGCATTGGGTCAAATTATTGGGTCTGAATTGCCTCAGGGTTTATCAAACTAATCAGACACGTTTCGGCACTGGGCCATCTTCAGTGAGGAATTGTCTGTCACTTTGTCCGAGTAGAGCTTAAAACTAACCAGATTAGCATGGGTTATTCGCATACGGCGCCTAAGACAACTTAATACACTTATGGAAAAATATACACACCACTCTCTATTAGGCCTAACCTGCACACTTTTTAGTTGAGGTACAAACGAGCCAGTGTTATTTACAAAGTTACAACGCCCAATATTGGTCCATCGTGTAATCTTTAATGTTATTTAGAGTTCTTCATTATACGTGAGGCTTTTTATCTGATTCAAAACTCTGTTAAGGACTCCCATTTATATTATTAAATAACAAAAAAACCATTTCACTCTTCTCTTCATATGAACATTTTTTGCATGTTTTCTCCACCTCATGAAAAACAGTGGAATGTGGAAAATGCAAATATGTAACCAAACCCTACCTAATCATTCTTAACCTAAGCTAACCCAACCCAATCTATGCACACAAAATAAAAAGGATTTTGTCTTTAATCTCCATTCTCATTACTTGTCTTCATTTACCTCATTTTTACTTCTTTATACATTTCTTGCATATTTTCTCCACCTCGTGAAAAACATTGGATTATGCAGATATATAACCTAACCTAACCAAACCCAACCTTTGCTCACTCCCTAGTTAAGGTAAAAAAGATTTTTATGACCTTACCGTGATTAATATTGGACTATTGTGCTATCTGCATTTTTAATATAGAGCTCTTCATTAATTACGGTTTTCTATCTGATTCAAATGCTAGGTTAAAGGTTCTTGCGTTTAAGTGTTTTATTATTAAATAACAAAAAAGATTTCACTCTTCTCTTCTTTTCTCTAATTTAATTCTTTATAAATTTATCAACTGCTTTTATAAAAAAAAGCTAAGTAGAAAGTTTAAAAACAAAAATAGATAAACAATGAAAGAAGAGAGAAAGGAGAAAAAAATTTAACCTCACTCTAACACTAATATTACCTAACAATTACTAATCTTACACAACCTATGCACACTCCCTGTGGTTAAGGTAAAAAGGAGTCAGCTTCTTTACTTAGTTTGCACGCCATGACCGTTATTGGACTATTGCACAATCTCCTTCATTGCCTAGAGCTCGTCGTTAAGCTTAAAGGCTTTTGACCAGATCCTAAAGCTTTGTTTTCTCCCAGAAGGAAACAAAGCCTGCATCGCCTTTTGCACCAATGATGGAAAGTTCCGTTATTATTACTTCCTAGTAGTAATTATTAATAAGAATAAATTGTCTGCAGTCCTACTATTATTCTAGACCTCATACTTTCTAGGTTTAGTAGTTATGTGGATAATAGTTTCTGTGATCGCCTTTTCATGAACTTTTTTGCATGACATAGATCTGATACAACTGAGGATCTACCTTTGTCGAAATTCAAAGAGGTTCAAAATTATGTGCCTGGTTACAAAAAATAAATTAATTATTTAAAAATTAAAAAGAAAACTACAAGACAATAAATTTATTCAAATTATTATTAAAAAAATTTAAAAATTGTATTTATTTTTCAGGTGGGGAATTAGAAACGACATTGTTCAGATGCTGCAACTTTGGATTGGGCGCGGTCAACAAGAATTGTAGTTACACGAAGCCTATCCAGCACATATCACATCAAAATCAAAAAATCTGCGCTTCAACTTTAGAGTTATGTTGCGCCAGAAAAAAAAGGTTCTAATAAAACATAAACAAGCTTCATATTTATATCACCAGTAAATGTAATCACTTTTCACTTCATTTTTCCAGAGAAAACGATTGCGAAGATGGCAAAACAGCAGCGCAAAATGGCGAACATTGTTCATACTTAAATAATAATGACAAGCAAGTTAGTATCATTGCTCTTTAACTATTTCAATTATTTTAAATACTTATATTATCTGTTGAAAATTAGTTCTGTTGTGAAGCATGCAAGTTAGGTTCTCTTATAGGAGCTACTGGCAATAACTGTAATTTGGGAAGAATCGACTTTGGCACACTTCCAGGAACAACTTACCTGTCTTGCTGCAGAAATGCCAGCACCCAGCAACAATATCAGAGTAGTAAAGTATCTTGATTTAATGCCTATATAACGTACAATCTGAATAATTTGTCATGTAAATGTACAAATTTTTAATAAGTAGCTTGTGGGTGCCATATCCAGACCCTGTGAGCTATTTACAATAACTAAATACTTGAATTACATTATAAAAGATGTGCTTCTTCTCAAATTTTTAAAAAGAGGTGTTTTTTTATTACCTTTAAAGATGATTTTTAAATAACCATATGTTGAATTGAGCTGAACTTGGTTAATCAACTAAACTCATGCAGATCCAGATAATATGTGTGAAGTACTTCCTGGTGAACTTTGCGCACATAACTGTCATTCTATTCCTGGTTCTTATAAATGTTCCTGCAGACCAGGGTATGTACTTCTGCCAGATGGGAAGTCTTGCGAAGAAAATATTGCTGATAAGTATGTTATTTATTTAATTTTAATTTTATTTTATACTGGACTGAAACCAAGTATTTTCTTTAATTCAGGTGCCAGTCGAGTGCTAATAACTGCTCTCAGAGGTGTTCTTCGTCAGGAAGTAACATTGTATGTTCATGCTACCCTGGCTATTATTTGTCACAAGATAAAGTCACATGCATACGTATGTCTGTATAAAGTAATACATGACATGATTTAATCAAACTTTTTATTTTAGGCATGCACGACTCCAGCCAACGCTGTAAAACAGGCTTTGCTTATAATTTCACCACAAGAATTTGCTCTGGTAATTAGCAAAAAATCCTGTAAATGATTTTTGTCACCTTATTAAATACAATTATAATATACATTTAGAACCCCCATCCACTATGCTGAAGCATGTGTTCCAAAAGGCGGCTTCTTTAGTCCTATTCTGTATTCATAATACAATGCAATTGGTACTGTACTTCTCATGTCCTTTCAACAAACCCAGAACAATCTCTCATGTTTGGAAGAATGGTTCAAAAAATGGAGGATAGGACTTAACGAAACCAAATCCCGGCAAATAACTTTTCACCTCTCACTGAATCATCACTCTTCTTCCCACCTAATCAAAACCCATGGTGACATTACATCTGTTACTAGAAATTCAATTCTAATAGTTAATCAATTTAAAGTAAAAGAATGAATCATGGATAAATGACCTAACCTGTTACTAACCCTAACTCTGACCTAACCTACCCTACAGAACCTAACCGTCCATCCAACCAACCAAATGAAAACCCAGGTGCACTAGTTTAAAAAAATTGTGCATCCAGCCAGTGTGTCCTTCCAGCAATTTACCCAATTCACACTCCCTATCCAACCTTATTTACACAGACCTCCAAATATTATTTATACTCAAAGATGCAAGAAATTGATACAGACATCTCTATAAAATCCTAGACCCTCTTCCAAATCTCGAATTGAAGAGAAAAAGTTGCCTCTAGCACTCTACCGCAATTGTAACATTATAATAAATATACAAAAACCTTTTAGATATAGACGAATGTGAAGAACAACACTCTTGTAACATTTTCACACAAGATTGTGTCAATACTGAAGGAAGTTATCGATGCATTCCCAAACGTAATTGCAGAGTTGGATTTCGCTTAAATAAACAAAGGAATGCGTGCATAGGTACAATATTTTATAAGCATATACAATTAAATGTATACTTAATACTATGTAATGAACTTTCAACAGATATTGATGAATGCGCAGAACAAAAACCATGTGATAGCACGCAGATTTGTCATAACACGGAAGGAAGTTATGAGTGTTCTTGTCTCCCAGGCTACTCAAGAGACCATTTAACTCTTGGGTGTATAGGTAAAAAAATATTGTTTACTTGATTTTTTTTTTTTTATTAGGCTTTCATTATCTTTTAAAATTTTAATCTATACAAATTATTACAGATATTAATGAATGCCAAACAAATGCAGCTAACTGTAGAATAGGCGAAAGGTGTGACAACACTCTAGGGTCATATATTTGCGTCAGAAATGCAAATTGTGGGACTGGTTATACATTGAATGCGGTCACTGGTAAATGTGAAGGTAGGTCTATTACAATGTATCAAGTAATAAAAAAATCTTTTGCTACTTTTCTGGAACTGGCCAGTTTTAAGATTACCAAATAAATAAGTAAAACAATTTTTTGTCAGATAATGATGAATGTGCATCAAACACTCACGACTGTGATCTCGCTGGTCCGGATAGGGTGTGCTTGAATACTCAAGGATCATTTCGGTGTGTTCGGAGAGGGGTGCAAGGTAATGGCTATTGTCCCAACAACAACTGTAAACCTGTATCATGTCCTCAGGGATATAGATTAGTCAATGATCATTGTGTAGGTATGTCAATAAATTTTATTTAATTGTTTTAATTTGTATTAGTTGATATGAAATTAGTAAAAATTTGTTGCTATTGAACTGTTGTGAATAGTATTACAATTTATCATTGTCTGTGAGATAAGAAGATAAATTGATATCTTCTCTTTTGACCCAATTATTCTTATAAAGGTTATGATTTTAGCATAATGGATTGTCTATTTAAAAATGTTTTTATTTATGTTTTTTTTTACATTTTTATCAGACATCGATGAATGTGCGGAACGAGTTCACTTGTGTCCTCACAATGAAATATGCATTAATATACAGGGGAGCTATAGGTGTAATAAAGTAGTCAATTGTGAACCAGGGTTTAAACTAGCATCAGATCGAAAAAGCTGCATCGGTATATTTTCAAATTAGAGACATTGTATTTCCATTATTAATCTAATTATATTTCTTTAAATAGACATTAACGAATGTGTTGAGCATGCTGGCCTTTGTAGTCATTCTTGTATAAATCTATTTGGAAATTTCACATGTGGTTGTAACCCAGGCTACAAATTAGATGTGGACAACAGGTACCTGTATTATATAATTGAAAATATAAATAAATCTAGAACCATATTTATACATATATCTATATATTTCAGATCCTGTATTGATATAGATGAGTGTGAGAATTCCTTACAAGTATGTGTCGGATTGTGTGTCAACGAACCTGGCAGTTATTCCTGCCAATGCCCTCGTGGTTACAGACTTTCGTATAATAAACATATGTGTGAAGGTAGATACTTAAAGTACATAAACCAAATTTCTATGTGTATGCAAATGAAGAAATGGTTTAAGGATAAAAGAAGTAACCCTAACTCTACCCCTACTTAACCATTCATAACCTGATCTAACCTATGCACACTCCCTGGTTAAGGTAAAAATGTGCCAGTCCTATTTACAAAGTGATCATGGCCAATATTGATCAATTGTGCAATCTCCAATATTATCTGTAGCTGTTCATTAGGGTTTTTTTTTTTTTCATCTGATCCAAAGCTTTTTTTAAAGTATCCTGTTTAAATTATTAAATAACAAAAAAGGTTTAACTATTCACTTCATTTCTCAAATTAAATTTCTTTATACAATTTTTGCATATTTTTCCACTTCATAAAAAACAATGGATTGTGAAAATATAAAACCTAGTCCTACTTAATTCTTAACCTAAACTACTCGACCCGACTTATGCACACTAAGCAAAAAGGATTTGCCATCCTTACCAGGACTAATATTGTGCAATCTTCATTCTCATTAAAATAAGCTTTTTATCTAATTCAAAAACTTTGTTAAGGGCTCTTGAGTTTTCTTGTTTTATTATGAAATAACAAAATAACGGTTTCACTCTTCTTGTCTCTAATCTAATACTTGCTTTTATAAACAAAGCCAAGTAGACAGTTTAAAAATAAATAAAAAGGTAAACAGTGAAAGGAGATAAAAAGCAGAAAGAAATTTTTATCCTAACTATAATCCTAATCTTACCTAACCATTCTTAATCTAACCCAACCTATGCACATTTCGTGTGATTAAGGTAAAAATGAGTCGGCCTCTTTGGACGATGACCATTATTGGACTACTGTACAACCTCCATCATTACCTATAGCTCATCATTAAGCTAAAGGCTTTTGACCAAATCCCAAAGCCTTGTTTTCTCTCAGGAGTAGGAATCTTAGCCTGCATCACCTTTTGTACCAATAAAGGACATATTCCACTACTTTTTCTTTCTGGTAATATTTGTACAAGCTTCTTTCTGTTGATTTGAATCAATGAATATGCCTCCAGAATCTGCAGTCGTATTATCATTCTACTACTGGCACATACTAGGGTTAATTCGTTTTGCCTAATGTACTGGACTTCAGAAAACAACTGAGATCTATACCAACCAAGATGCGACACACAATTACTTCTGACCTCCCTGGGGGTTAGTAGTTCTGAAGTTAACTTCTGCAATGTCTTTCGCTGAACTTTTTCCCAAACCTTGGAATACAATTCCATTGAACCAAAGACTTATTCTTAATACATTGTCTGATAGATCTACGTTTTTGCCAATTCAAAGGATTAAGGACTGACAGATGACTGACTAAGCTATCCTTGACGAATTTCTCGGCTTCCGCATTGCCGCTCTGCATTTGATGTAATCCCAAATAGCTTCGGACTTTACTTCTTATAGCCAACTGTATACCAAATATAGTCAGCAATAACTGGGATACCCTTCTCCCAGTCTATATTCTATATGGCACCAACAATCAGCCTGAAGTACCACCCTTACCTTTAATTGATTCTTTTTATATGATTATGCCATTGAAGCTTTTCCTTCAATGAAATTCAATATTTATTTTCAGACATTGACGAGTGTAGAGAACCTGATACTTGTCCGAACAGCAATGATACATGTCTTAACATGAGAGGGGGCCACAGGTGTTTTCAAGTTAGTTGTCCTCCAGGATATGATAAAGATTTGAGCCATGAAAAGTAAGTTGTTAATTATTTTTTTATTATACATACATAACACAAATTCTATTTTTAGTCGCTGCAGAAGACAAAAAAACAATTGTGTTAAAAATGATTTAGCTTGCAGAGAACAGCCATTATCGTACACATCTCATTATATTACAATCACATCAAACATGACAATTCAACCTTCAGGGCTGGATATATTTGACATAAGAGCACCCAGTTACTCATCGACAACGGTTGATTTTAAAATGGAACTCACACAGGTAGGGGGAGAAATCTCCATGAAACAAAATTTACGAATAATGTATGTTTTAGGTTATTGCTTCACCTCAGATCAGAGCAGCAACAAGGGAAAATTTCAGGTTAAGAATGAGCGGACACAACAAAGCCACACTTTCAATAATGAAATCAATTGAAGGGCCTCAAGACATAGAATTAAGATTGTACATGAATTTCTTTAACAACAGAATTTACGGCGGGACAACTGTTTCTATACTTGAGATTTACGTTTCACAATTTCCATTTTAGTATGGTGGGTTTTATTCGTTTCAAATTCACTTTTATTATTTAACAATAGGTAACATTTCTATTTCTAGTCTGGAGTATTTTAAGAAATTGAAGAACATTGTAAACAAACTCTAGAGGGGGGAGGCAAATATTTTCAATCCATCATATATATTGAAGGATAATTTTGTAATAAATTGCCTCACAAGAGAATAAAATACGATGGGACAAAACGTTATGTGATATTTCAAAAGTATTCATTTGTCTCAAACCTTTTCTTCCGAGGATGTGAGGTTAAGTGAATGATTGACTAGCAGTACTAGATAATGGATGAATATAAATTAAAACAAACTGTTTCAGTTTTTTGAAGATGTCCTTACGGGTAATTTATTAATTATTCTGATCACTTGTAATTCTTTTACTAATGAATATTAGGCTTTTCTCTATGGTGTTTTTAGTTCCGTTTTTGTTAAGTCGTTTGCTAATCGACTTCAGTCTATTGTTGTGTGTTATTTTTATTTTTCTTGTTTTTAGTTTGTACTAAATATAATTTGTATATCATGTATTTTTGTTCTGATGATTTTGTGTGCTTTGGTTAGTACGTTTGTTATCTGTTGCTGTTGGTTTTCTGTGTAGGTTAAATTTAAATCAGCAATTGTCAGATGAAAGGAGTTCTAATTGTAGAGTTAATAATCCTTCGCAACCCTAACCTCACCTAATGTAATCTAACCTAATCCATTACTAACCATAACCATATCTAACCTATGTTTTAACTGGCACATCACAAATGTTCGTTATATGATTTATGATATACGATAAACATTTACACAGCAAAGCAAGCATTTCAAAAGAGTAACTGAACAAGTAAAAAATTAATATACATATTAATTTTTCAAAGATTAAGCTATTGAAATAAATATCGCTTTACATATTTTCTCTGGTTCATGGGGAAGAGAAAAAAAAACATTGAATCAAGGATATAATATGTAACCAACCTTAACCTTACCTAACTCAATGTTACCTAACTTTCCCTAACTCCCTAACAAAATCAATTCCATGAAAATATTCATGCAAATAATTGTGCATCCAGCGCAAAGCGAATTTTCGTGTAAAAAAAAATTACCATACCAATTGTGTAATAAATACATGTTTATTTTATTGGTGGATGAAACACATGTCGACCTGCAAATTACATCAACTAAAATTAAGTACCATCTAGAACATAGTTTCCTCTTTCATTATACAGACAAATAAAATTGATTTAATTAAGTGTGTGATATGTGAATACTTAATCCAAAAGTCATCAGAGGTTTACCATGGTCATGACTTTTTCATAATTTCATATGAAACTTGTTTAAAATAAGACAACGTAAATACAGGCTAATCTATTTTTATTTATAATAATTTGTAGGATAAATATTAGTACAATATTTAACAATATCGATATATTTTTTTTATTAGATTTTCGAAAATAAAACTACAAGTTTAACTTCAAAATCACATTTATAACAAAAATTCAACATCACTAGAATTTTAATTAATTTTAAAAAAAATTGACCATCCAAAATAATTTCCTAGGGCAACAAATTCAACAATCAGTTCAGCTGTTCAACAGTCTAGGTGGATGAAAATAAGTTAATTATTTGTCAAATATAAACTATTTCTAGGATGAATAAACTGCAACAGTTATAACATAATAATGTAGACATTACACTTTATAAGATTACAAACAAAGTAATGACAAAAAATAAATTAATACTATCAATTGAAATACTTTCAATTGTTTAATTTTGTAAAGGTAATAACAATTCTTATGTAGCAAAGGGAAACGTAAATTTAAATACTATAAAATACCTTATTATATCCTTTAACGAGTAGTCCTGTAACAGTTAAAATTTGTTGATTGTAAGACAATAATGGGTTGGAATCCAGCAAATCTATTTTCGGAAACTGTAAAATAATTTGTGTTTTATTAAATAGGCTAAATCGAAATTACTGTTTTTGAAACCATAACACTTAAACAATAAATAAATAAAAATCCTCAAATGTAAAACACTTTAATTGTCAGTTTTATATATATATATATATATATATATATATATATATATAACAAAAAAATTAATTTACTGACCTCAACAAATATGTGCATATTGAAAAATTAATGCTAACAACATTAACACTGGAACTGACATGTTTTTTTAAACTATGAAATCTTTATGAAACTGAGTGAAATGATATCTGGTAAATAGAGAAAATGATGTAGGACATCTGGCTAAGATCTTCTTTGATCTATGTCCTTTCTCATTACATATCAATTGACTGCGATGATAAATCAAGAAAAATAAAATTATCCATAGGACGACTTTGAAGTCTATTTCACATGTGGTTATTACTGAGTGAATGTATATATAAGCTGTTTTATGGTTATGTAGACGGATTTATGTCAGAATATAGAACCACAGACACCTTAATTAGGTTAATTGGTAATTTTTTACCTTGATGGCTCACCATATCTTTTAACTGTGCATCTTGTTTGACTGTATTTATTAGTGTGAGTGTTCCAGTATATATAGCTTTGTGGTGTAATATAGTACCCAGACCCACCAAGTAGGTTCATTAACATGGTAACAGGTTTACACAAAAATTAAATACCTTGGTTAATTTTTTACCTGTCTAAAACGTTATGGTTTGTATTGTATTTATAAATCAAATGAAGTAGGGACAATGGAATATTAAGCTCAATACTACCTAATTGTGTATACAATAATGTGAAAGTGATTTTTTTAGTCTTATTATCACTTAATTGCCATTGCAAATAAGTCCAGCCTTCCTATGAGAGCACTTAATCTTTGCTCCTGGCAAACATGAGGTGCCAGCAATAGCCATGGTTGCCAATTGGCTGGTTAAAAGATTAAAAATATATATTTAAAAAAAAAAACTCATAATCATCTAATATTTTGTAATTTTTTAAACATCCATTTTGATAGATTATCTGGTCAAATATCATTAATTATTATTATACTATCAAAAAAATAACATTTAACTAAATAAGAAACGAAGCATTCACCTGAAAGTCCAGATGTCAAAACTAGTAATAATAATTTATAAGTATATTGCATAATTTGGAAGTTAATAGTAGCATTAATTTTTTTAAACATTGGTAACTAAAGTTGATTAACATAAGCATTAGGTGTGATTAACGAGTTGTAATTTTATGAACAGCAAACTAATTTATTTAAACCATCAATGATTATAATAGTCAGTTTCAAGACTGCGATAAAAAAGTAGCATGCAAAAAGAAAAAAATTAGGTCACACTCAAGTCAGGAGACTAGATTTATATTGAGGTACATATTGTGAAATAGGAGAAATTAAGAGTACAGAAGCTTAATTAATATAATCATAAACATAAGTAGCATACTATGATTATTATTTTTATTATATTATTACACAAATAAGAGGTTTTGACACAATAGAAAATATGTTTATTGCTGTAATTTTGCAGAAAAAAGGGATAACATCTATATTTTCATTGCATAGCGTAACAAATTGGTAAACATTGCCTAGAAAACACATCTAAATAACTTTTAAAAATTAGAAAAACAACTATTACAGAATTTGTATTATGATATTATGATTGTAATATGATCATAAAAGGCACTAGATGTTCTCAAGCAAAAAGTAAAATATCCACAAGAACAATTTTTTATTAATTACATTAATTTAATTAAATTAAAATATGCCTGATTGCAAACAAGTATAACCAAACAGGGTATATCATGCATTTATATTTTTAATTTTTATAACATTGGGTTAAGAATCTAAGAGAAAAAAATTGACAATTATTCTAATTAAAAAAATATGGCTGGTATAAAAATGGATTAATTGTTTTACAACAAACACTATCAGGAAATAAATGTTTATTATGGTGATTAGGAGACAGATGGATTAAAAAAAAGCTAACAGGATATGGCCATATGATTCATTCTGAACACATGATTTTAAAACTTGGTAATAAAACTATAATTGTTGATTTTTTTACTCTTAAATCTGATACATTCATTTTGTCAAACAAAACAAACAATGCTAACTAAAAGGAATGAAATTTTCAATAAAAATAATAATATTAATAAAAGTATACAACACTTGCACATAAAATTAAGCATAATACTGAATAAATTAAAAGGAATGATAATAGTTGGATAGATTTATGGAATGTAAATTAAGAATTCTTTTCAATTAGTATGCATGTTCATGTTAGTGATAATGGATTTTATGATAATAGATTCCCACGTCTCAGCCGCCCCCTGTGAAAGAATAAATGAACATTGTAAATAATTACATTAAAATTATAATTTGTGTTTCTTCTCGAGGGATTGAAACAAGTTTGACATTTTACTGAAATCTCTGTTTAACAACTGTAGTAGGCTATAGGTTCATCCAGATAGGGTAGGGTTAGGTACAAGTTGGGTTAGGTAGGGTTAGAGATGGGTTATGTTACATAACCTTGATTCAAAGTGTTTCTGTGAAGCGGAGAAAATACACCAATGCAAGCACGAGTTTTACTCAAAGAAAGAAGCAGATCAGTTCTTTCCAGGTGGAATCTGGCAATAAAAGTGAAACGTGCATCTTTAAGTTCAATTAGATGTTCAACTCTCTTCTTCCAAGGTTATCTTGTTCATTAATCACAATTATAAAGTTGTCAATTTGTAATACTTCTCCAGCTAGCCTTACATTAAATTATCAAATCTATGGTCTATGTAGATGAGTAAAAAGCAAATAAAAATGACTGTTTTCATGCTGTTTAAATGCTTATTGAATTCCTTCATCTATTATTTATAAAGATTCTGATAAGTCTAGTTGAGGTTATATTTAGATTCATTCTATCAGTTTGGGTGTGTGAGGTAGGTTGGGATAAGTAAGGTTAGATAGGATTAGGGTAGGTTATATTGAAATGACTGTAGTAGCTATTGGATGAACCAAAACCATCCTAAAACAAACAAAACTACATTTTCTAAATTAAATTATTAAATATAGAGTATTGTTCATATTATAAAATAAATTATCCATTTTTTCACTACTCCCACTCTAAGTAAAAAGAATATCATAAATACACAAATTATTTCAATTTATTTATTTGTTTATGTTTGTAGATATACAATGCATAGCTTTTTGGAAAAAAAAGGATTGTAATCAGTTTATTATTTAAGAAAATGCTGACAAATGTGAGTCAGAAATTATTTTTAAAAATGTTTCCTCATGCGTTGGTCTATCAATGCATTTTAACGTCTACATTGGGAGTATGGTTTTCTGTTTAGCCAAACGTCTTTATACATTTATCATCGAAATGTGAAAAAGTCTGCGTTTGTCTTTACCTGTCAGCATTTGCAGGCACACTGAAGATGGCAAAATGCTGAAACACATCTGACAGACCAACCCATTGAGGCTAGGTAGGCCAAGAAGGTAAGGATGAAACTACTTATTTAAAAAAAATCATAAAAAGCAAAGATAGAGAAAAAAGGGTTAATAATTAGGTGATAGTTAGGTCGCAATGATTGATACATATTTTACTTCAATTTGACCGCATGTTCATTACACTACTACCACCAATAGCCAGAAATTGGATCTCACTTAAAACTTGGATGTGCAATTTAAAGGAAGCAATGCAATTAAAGAAAAAAAATAGTGTGTGCATTCAAGTAAAAAAAAAAATCTTACCACTTCATGGACTTGGTTGCATCAAGCACATACTTGACAATATTCTGAACGACTTCAGTTGAACTTGCAGTACCTCCAAGGTCTGTAACAATTCATAATATAACTAATCAGATTATCAAAAAGTACAACTATGCCACTAGCATGAGACCTACCAACAGTAAGTATTTTGTCTACTTTTATGGTATCATTAATTGCCTGGGATAAAATCTCGGCATGGGTGCTGTGTCCAAGATGTTGCAACATGTCGACAGCTGCATTGAGCATAGCAATTGGGTTTGCTACATTTTTACCAGCGATCGCTGTACCTGTGTTTCTGGTTCCAGGCTCAAAGATTGCATACTACAATAGAAAATACAGTGAATGATATTCATAATTTTTTTAATCCATAATAAAACTATCAATATAATGAGCAATAATAGTTGTACATTAAACCTTAGCACATAAAATGTGGAAATTGTTTATCAAAAGTAGTACATCTTTTCAGGAATAGCATGCAAATGTTATAAGCTAAATATCAGCTTACATTGTCACCATAATTTCTTCCTGAAAGCAGTCCAGCTCCTCCTATTAAACCGCATATAACATTGGAAACAATGGTTCCATATAAATTTGTCATGTTCATGACGTCAAATTGGTAGGGGTTTGAAACAAGTTGCATGCAGCAGTTATCAATGATCATATCGTTGTGTTCTATTTCAGGATATTCCTCCGCTATTCTTCTTGAAATTTCCAAGAATAAACCATCCGATAGTTTCCTGAAATTGAAACCGATAGTGATGTTTTTCACACCTACTTCCGACAATATAAGGAAATATTAAAAGTGATAAATAAACAGAATAATTTTATTCTGTATGTACATAAATGAGAAGAAATAGGCCTGCAATATACTTCTCGATAATTCTTTTCGTCATACAAATCATATTTGCATAAGCCACATTCTATATTTAATAAGTAAATGGCCAAAAATTAATTACAATTTTTATATTTGATCATAGATACATTTTTTGGGCTGGATACATAAATTCTTTTTGCAAGACTTTATGATGGGTTAGGTTAGGTTGGGGATGAGCTAGGTAAAGTTAGGCTATGTTGGGTAGGTTTAGGGATGAGCTAATGTAAGGTTAGGCTAGGTGGGCAGAGTTAGGGATGAGATAGGTTAGGCAGGGTTAGAGATGGATTATGTTACATATCCTTGATTCAAGGTTTTTCTATGAAGTGGAGAAAAAATATGAGTGCAAAGGATGAGTTTTACTTGAAGGAGGAAACAGATAATCTATGACCACATGGAATGCTATTTTTTATAGTACACAGAACAGGATGATAAGGTTGAATTACGTTACCTATTCATGATTCATTTTTCAACTTGTCTAAATGTTTATTAAATTTATTTATAAATTGTTTTTAAATATTTTAAGTGTAACAGAACTTGCAGTTGGATACATTCTAAACAGGTATGTGAGGGTAATCTAGGCACTGTAAGGTTAGGTACGGTTAGGGTCAGGTTAGGTAAGGTAGTATTAGGGACAGAATAGGTCAGAGGCGAGGAATATTTGTTTTTTAAACATAATTTTAATTCCCGTTTTTGCTATTTAATTTAATATTATTTACAAAGAACAAAAAGTTAGAAAAAGAATTTTTTATAGTAAATACTTACATAATGTTGGCTTTATGGATTGTTGTAACCTTCTTACGGCCATTTTTTTTGGCAAATTCAAAAGCAAATCGTGCCACTCGTTCTGAATTATCTTCAGTGACAATCTTCATGCTTTCCACCACACCGTTGACACTCTAAAGTTGCATATGGACAATTACAATCATCATTCAACAGGTAACATTAATTTAAATAATTTTTTCATCATATGGTTGTTTTAAACAGAACTATTTAATTGCAGTTTTTAATCCCCATTCTTTTCAGTAATGATTTATAATTCAAATTGATTTACAATAATAATTTGTCTCCAAATTGTGATTGTGGGAGGTTCTCATGCAGCTGTTACATATAATAATAATATTATATCAAAGTAATAAGAATAATTTAACAATAATTTGAAAACAAATTCTAATTGACAATGAGTAATAAATAATTAAAGACTGGATTCCCGTGCAATTCCATTTTTTTATTGCACACTTCGATTGCAATAAAACCAAGACAGAAATTCAAATCATGGAAAGAATGTCCTTTTATAACTATTCTTATTGGGCATGAAATTGTACATTTAAGCATTATTGCATGTTTGTATGGTTTACTGCACAAAATTGCAGTTTTTCCCATTTTTTTAATATATAAAAACAACATGAAAAGCATTTTTATGAGTTTACAGTATTTACAAACAAATTAAGGGTATCCTGTTTTATAATATGCTTCATTGAAGTTTTCAACTTCCATATTCCAAGAAACATTTTATACTCCACATCACTGATCTGCACTGTTCCATCACTTCCGAATTTCTCACTTTTCATTTTTTAATCTTTCTTTCGTTTGGGAGCCAAGCAGAATTATTTGATTTACTGTTACTAATTACCATATTTGAAATACTGAATGTTCAAAGTGGTGGCTAAAAGACTACCCAGAACTGAAGACTGATGGCAAATTTTTTTAACCCTCCTCAGGCAAGGATCGTAATTCTGTGAGGGTCACTGATGATATTCATTGTTTTCAATTTTATTTCAGCTACAAAATGTTTTGAAGACAAGTAAGAATTAATTTTTTTCTTTTTTAGTTTGCACAAAAATCCAGTCTTTATTAATAATTATTTCTATTCAAAGGGTAAATTTGTTTATTTTTTAACCTTTAATTTCATACCTCATGTTCCAACATTGAGTATTCACCTTCTGTATTTTGCCTTACAATAATAATGTCAACATTTGAATATCTAGCAGGTACACCTTCGTATGATTTACAGTTCAAAACATTGACATATAAATCGAGCTCATTTCTCAAGGCGACATTCCTAGAAATGATGTCAGCATCCAGACTTCCGGTTTCAATGTTTCCTAGGAAAAATTCCAAAATTTCATAAAGGGTATTTATTTTAAATTTAGAAAATGAATAATTAATACCTTTGATCGCCACCCCATTCCGTTTTATTGATGTAATAGCATACTCGAGGTCATCATTTCCTTCACTTGATGGATCAATTTTAATTACTTCAAAGTCAACAGGTATACCTCCAACTCTGGAGGATAGAAACATGTAGATAAAAATTTAATAAAATAATATAAACATCACCAATTTGTTTAACGTAGAATACCTGAAAATTTCTTTAACATATTCCATCAATTCGGGACCAATACCTCCACCTGGAAGCATGGTGACTGTGTGCCTTCCACCATATTGAGCTTTTGGAATATCTTTCTTAAAAATTATATTAACGTTAATTATCGCATAACACATATACTTAACTGCAAATGCATATGTCCAAATTTTTAATAAGGGAAGGTGGTTATTTTATTGTTCCCTGTATACGGACTACATGTTGGATATATGTTTAATTTTTCTTCTGAATACATTTCACAAAAATACAAGTATTAGCCTTACCAATAAATTGATAGTTAGCAAATTATCAAAATTAGACAGGATTGGTTAAAATTTAAGGAATAAAGGAACTTAAAGAGTTATGATTCTAATTTTTATTTGACAATGTTTATTAAGTATTTACTAAATTTTACTTACAAATTTTCTAGTCACTGGTGTTTTATGCTGTATATCAAAATAAGACAAGGAAGCTGCCTAAAACAAAACAAGCATTTTTCAATTAATCCTAGGCTAACTTCCAATTCAATAGAGTATAGATCAATTTTATCCATTACATTGATCCATTTATGTTTAGTGGTCTAATTGAGCATTCTAATTATTTCAACTAATTATTCTGTTTATGTAAAGTCTTGGGTGAGATGAATTTACCCATTACCTTTTACTTGGTTCTTTCTTTGTTTTATTTATTTATTTTTTTTTTCTGTGATACCAGGAAGTGGAGCACATCTCCTGAGCACCTATACACCTTACAGTACTCCATTCTGGCTACATTTTTTGAGAGCTTGCAACACGTGTGCATCCGGTGTTCTTCCATTGAAAAAACCCCATTTGAAGGGAGTTGTGGCAAAATTCAGAGTTTCTGGGATACAATCAGCCCAGACCTTCTTTTGATGAGTGCGATGTCAATTTTCATTGTGGCCACCGATTCCCTTAGGCATCAGATAAAAAATCAAAATTCAAACCCACGACCATGGGACCTGCTAGTCAAGAGTCTGACAGCCTAGCCACTCAACTACTGTGGTACCAATTACTTATTTAAAAGTTAGTAGGTATATTTTTAACTAAATTAAAAAAGAAGAGTAACAGAATATATATATATATATATATATATATATTTTTTTTTAACGAGAATCCTCAACATCAAAGGTTGAAAGGTTGATGCAGTCTGTGATAAACTGCTGGAAGAGCCAAGGAATCGTCTTTGTCTTTTCTGCATCAAAAACCACATGCATCCACTTTTACAGCCTTCTGCGGCTCAGCCTGAGGTTTAATATGGTAATGTATGTAGAATCAGTGGTTCCTTGGCCTTATGTTTGATCAAAAGCTTAGATAGCAGCCACACATTGACGCTTGATATGATGGGGAGCAGACATAGAGGCCCTCCTGAAGATATTTCACCTATTTCTCTGCTCGACCATGCTTTATGGTTGTATAGTCTATTCTTCAGGCTGAAAAACGTGCTTGCAGAATCTCGATAGTATCTACTATTAGGGTCTACAAGTGGTCTCTGGTGTGTGAACAAGCTGGGAGTGCTGTCGCCTGAATTTCGGGGGAGCAGTTTAACCTCAGCTACACAACGGGCTTCCTTACCAAACCGGAACTGCGTTAAGACGCAAGTACAAAATATACAAGTGATTTCAGACCCTCACGTAACCACTGGGTACATACTTCGGCAACGCCTTAAGGAGTACAAGGATGGCAATGAATGGTACTTGAGCTGGACAACTGGCCAACTCCATCCTGGGTCCTCACAGCTATAACCGAGACAATCTTTCCGCGATAGCCAGTTGTCTATTTCTCAGTCTCTGTCAAATCACTAGTTGGAGAATTATTACAAACCGGAGCTATCAGCAAAATGGTGTTGTCTGGGTACCCAGATATGTCAGGCGATGAAAAAAGCGGATGAGGTGGCAAGGCTGGGATGTCCTAACCTCCGGACGTCTCTAAGAATCCGGTTTCTGACGCTAAAAATGCAATAAAAAACCATCAATAAAAAAAGATGGCAGTGTTGGTGGGCCAGATGGGCCAAGAAATTTCGTGCATCAAGAACATGTGTAGTTGACTCGTAGAAGGGACATCCTCACCTGATTAAGAACAGGCCATGCGAGGCTGACACACAGACATTTAATTCCGGGCCAAAGCCCGCATATGTGTCCAGCAAGTAGAGTAAGGTTAAAAACAAATTTTAAAAATTAGGTAGATATATTTTTTGTTCTTTATAAAATCTTCTTCTATTGGGGTTATTAATCGAGATTTTGTCAAATCAACCAGTCGTCCTGTAAAGACATACGGATACAGATCGTGTTTTCTTTTTCTATTGCGACCCCTCCAAATTGGTCTTGGCACCAGATTGGTCAGATGGGGAAAAAATCGTGTTTAACGTCCAAAAATAGTGATAACTGACCGTTCTTAGCTGCTGTTCGATACTTCGTGTTAACGGAAACGTGGAAGCGATCCTCCTTAAAACTGGAAAAGACATTTTTCTACTAAGTCTTCCTTTGTACGTCCAAGGTGAAGGCGTAGAGACAAGATTCAAAGATTACACAGAATCAGAAAAATTAACGAACATCCGAGATGACTGATGAACCGTTTCTGAACGAACGAGTCGGGAAAAATGAACTGTTCATTGATCACGAGACTTTTCCTGTTCATTCTTGTTCTAATCTTTAATTTTCTTCTCCTGTCCTTGTCACATTATAGATCATTTATTTAAAACAGATTCAAAACTAATTCATTAAATTTATATTATTCAAATTAAACGTTTATACAGCAGCTTTATTTTGGAACTGCTCAAATATAACATTGCCAATTATGTAGTATTTATTTACTTTCCCTAGCAATTTTATTTTTATTATAAATTTAGAGAAAATGTATTAAAAAATAATTATGTAACCTTCTTACCGAAGAAAATTTAATTAAGGGATTTTGAAAAATAACAAAATAAAAGGTTTTAATTCCATATTTTTGTTTATTGGACACAATAATTTTTTGGAGCAATTAATACAGTGTGTAATATCCTCTGTGCACCCGTTAGGCAAACTGTTAATAAGGTTATCACTAATTTCATAAGGAATTTCCCTCCATAGATGTTGCAACACTGCACTCAGTGCTGCAAATGATGATCGAAAAGTCTTCTCTGCAACACATGGAAGGACATAGCTAGAAGAATTTTTGAACAGTTAGGTACATTATGGGATGATGAATCCAAGCATTTTAACGGAGCAATTTTTGATTTGATTTTAAAAGTAAGATTAATATCAAAGATAATGCCAAGATCTCTAATACAAGTTACTCTGGTTCACAAGCTGTGATTAATGGCATAAGAATGGAAAATAGCATATTTTTTTAAAGAAAAAGCAACAGTAAAATATTTAGAATTATTTACAAATAGTTTGTTAATTTGACACCAGTTGGAAAGATTGTTGAAAGAGTTTTGTAAATTAATGCAATATAAGGCAGAACTAATTTTTGCATATATTTTTAGGTCGTCAGCAAATAGAAGAAACTTAGTACCAGATAGAGCTATCATTAATGAAGAGGAGAAAAAGAAAAGGACACTTCTAAGCACACTTCAATTAGGTGGGACACATCGAGCAACCCTTCTCTGCATGCTGGACACATACACAGGGTTTGGCTTAAAAGTAAGTTTCTGTGTGTAAATCTCGGATGGCCTATTCTTAATCGGGTGAGGATGATCCTTCTTCTCTGAGTCAGATCCTCTGAGAGACGACCATCGACTGTGCTCTTGATATATGAGAGTTCTATGTCCCATTCATACTGCCATCTTCTTTTAATCTTGTTTTTTATTGCTCAATTTAATGTAAAGTGTTGAAACAGTGTATTTACTACTTACATTTATACTTTATATGTATTTTAATCATTCATTTTTGTTACAAAAAGTATTATTTCTAATAATATTAATACATTTATAGTGACAATTGTTGTAAATGATTTTATACAGTTTTGGACCAGGGTGGAAAAAAAGAACGATCCGATTCAGTGAACGAGGATCGATCTAGCTCGGGATCCGGCTCTTCGAATGAGGAGGTTAGTTTCCACTTTGCAACCTCCCGCTCCGTTATCTCTAAGCCAATCGCCGCCGTGAGTGATAACGAGTAAAAATCAACAAACATGAATTTCTTTTGATCAACCATGAAGATACGCCTGTCAAAATTGATCAGGCTTTTATGCCTTTTGATTTTAATATGCATGTTCGCCCAGCTGATCTTTATTCTCACGCAGACAGAATTTTCACAGTCTTTCTTCAACACCGGCGTGAGGTACGATTTCGAGGACCTGGATTTCGTGGCAAAGAAACACACCCTTAAACTGTACGTCCTAGGACCAGAGTCGCTGACAGGCGAAGATCGTGATAAGTTATATTTCAAAAATGGTGATATCATTTATTTGGGAATCGACTTTGAATCTGTGACTACAACCCAGTTGCAAGCTGTAAGCAAAACGATCCGTTCAATTATACATAATACCATAAATTCATATGCATATGAGTTCACACATTCACATACGTTGACAAGTTTCCACCCGTAAAAGATTTGAATGAATGAATACTTTTATGATTCATGCATGTATTTAGTAGGCATAATTGACTGTATGAATTATCTCAATTAATTATACTTTTTATCTAAAGCCTTGGTTGAGTTGAAAAAGCTAGTGTCACGAGCGAGATTCGACCACACATGACCTTCGGCTCAATCACCACTGCTCTAACCACTTCAGCTTTCACACCTTCAATTCCATTTTGACACCAACCCCACATCTCAACCTAAACCTTTTATTCACTAATTTGTTGGTCTGCTTGACTAATTAATAAACTGTAATGTACGGTACAGTATTGTGTAGCGTAATAACAGATAAGCAATGAGTTAATGTTGATAAGTTTATACCTAAGTTCACCAATTTCGTGGTCAAGCGGACACACCATTACAATAATTAAGATTTTATTCGGGATTCGAACCCACGTACTTCAGCTTGATACGCCGCTGCTCTACCATTTCAGCTATTGTGACCTCGATCCACAAGGACACTCCCATCTCAACCCCACCTTTTGAATTTTTGAATTTTCCCTCCTTGCCATTTTTCAAATGTCATGTAATGTGGTTGGATTTTCAATGACAAATGAAATGGCCACGGAGACCTTGGCTAATTTCATGTTCTGCTTGACCAATTAATATATTACAATTGATTAAAGTTGTTAGTTGAGAAAAAAAAGTTAGTTGCATGAGCGGGATTCGAACCCACGATCTTCAGCTAGATACGCTGCTGCTCTACTACTTGAAAAATGGCTAGAAGGAGGAAAAATTAAATTGGGGTTGAGATGGGGAGTTAGTGTCCGAGTGGATGGAGGTCACGATAGCTCAAGTTGAAACTTTTCATTCTTTCAGGAAGTCAATTTTAGAACTGATAAAATGTATAAGAAAATATAAAAATGTTTAATGTTCCCAGTGACTGGCTGCAAATAATAGTTTGTAGGGGTTAATTCTTACACCCTTCTTTTGTAGTTTGGGAGATCCCTGAGCAAATTGGGCTTTGCTTTAATGGAATTCTTCAATAAGGACTATTTTGAATTGCATAAACACGTTTACATCACAGTTAGTATGGTATTGAAGAGGAACGCGTTGATTTGTATTTACATCTTATACACCAAAGAGGTTTGTTCCATCACATAACCCGTTGAAAAGTGTGCTAACAATTTGGCAAATATTTTCAGTGTGTAATGGATGTTGTGTAACATGAAATGATTTTAATTATATGGACATTTTCGATTGTAATTTCTCAGGACAATTCCTGGTGGTTTGGTGCTTTGAGTAAAGATGAACAATGGCATTACAAATTTGCCGTTTTGGATGTAAATCCTTCACTCTATTCGAGTATACTGTCTAAAGAGAAGCTTATTAAAAAGTTAGTATTTATTAATGCTCAAAATTTATTTTATCCGCGTTAACTTAATGTGTTATAGATTTGCAGCAGTTGAAATTGAAAAGCCATTCAACAGTTTCTTAAGGCCAAAACATTACAGCCGATATCTAGAGGATTTTAAACATTCACAGTTTGTCCCATGTAACAGTAGCAGAGCATTGCTGTTCCAGAGGAAATTCGAACATGCTGCAGAATTAACCACATCAGCCATAAGATTTAAACACAGAGCTTGGAAATTACTCACTGTAGTGCGTACAGTTTTTGACAATCTGTCCATCCCATTTTGGTTAAGCAGTGGGACTTGTTTAGGTAATTATCAACATTTTTTTATATATAACTATTAACCCTCTAGTTCTTACAAAAGAAAATTTGTACTAAACTGGCTATAGCTAAAAATTATGCTCATCAATATGTTCATATTATTTAAACTTACATATTAATAAAGTTTCTATATGAACATATTGGTGAGTCTAATTTTCATATAAAAACTTTGCTTAAAATTTGTTTAAATCTAAATAACTCATAGAGGTTAGACAAAAAATTGTTTCCAACTTAAATTAAAAATAATATATACACTAAATTACACATTTCTGAGAATTTAGGATAAACATTGAATATGTAGGTTTTTTTTTTTTTTTTTTTTTTTTTTTTTTTTTTTTTTTTTTTTTTTAAATTCAGGCTTTATTGTGCAAAACTGGTAACAAGGTGATTACTCAGTATTTTCCACTACTTTCCCCCATCTTCCTGGCAATATACGAATTGGAGTTGAACGAATGGTTGGTCTTTAGAGGCAATGAAAGAATTGACCCAATTCTTTTTCATTCATTCCTCGAAAGAACAGACATACTGCACAGACAAGACGTGAGACATTGGTAGAAACAGGTAGTAGTTGGAAGGAGCAATGTCTGGAGAATACAGTGGGTGGGGTATCCCATCCAAATAGTTTTTAAATAACTTTTTCATGACTCTGATCACATTTTGGCCATTTCTCCTTCAAACCGCAACCTAAACTAATCAATTGTACTCGGTAGCCTGTGATGTTTTTGGTTTTAGGAGACCATCTCATAAAATAGCATGAGCTTTGATCCATATATATTTCACTTCGCCCTTGACTTTTGGCCGTGGCCAGGCCCATGATTTTTTATGCTTTGGATTGTCATGATGGATCCACTTTTTATCACTAGTTAAGATTCGCTGCAAAAATTCCTGCTGTTTTGGTCTTTAGGGCAGCTGTTCACAAGTAAAAAAAATCTCCTTTCCACATCTCTAGGCTTTAATTTGTATGGTACCCAATTTCCTTGCTTTTGGTCCTTGCTAGTTTGTCTTTCATTGGACAGGGGTCTTTCATTCACTTCTGGATCTTTAAACTGACCTTCCTTCATGCTCCTCATCATTTGTGTCACATTAACACTTTTGAACTGACTAACCTGAAATTGATGTATCTAGACCTTCAGATCTTTTTTTCTTCTTCAAATGGAAGCAGAAAAACAAAGCTTCCCATAAGTTGCATTTCGTTGGCATAAAAGTAACACATCATTTAACCATTGAAAATATCCAGTGTTATCAATCAAACAAGTAAAATTTACCTAATACTTAATTTAAAAAAAATTATAATGTTCAAATTTTATTTAATGTTTACTTATGAAATAGGAAGATATGTAAAATTTGATAGAGCTGCATACAACAACAGACTTTTAGTCTCCCTCTCTTCCACTTCAACCTAAAAGATTTATACGGAATTGGCCCTTCTTTATTGCTATATTTTGAATTTCAAAAAAAAAAAAAAAAAAAAAAAATGGACAACTGAAAACTAATTTTGATAAAAACTAGCATTTAAATATTTTTCAGGGTATTATCGTCAGTGTAGTATAATACCGTACACGAAAGATGTCGACATTGGTGTTTTTGCAAGTAATTACTCCGATCGAATAATTTCCGCTTTAGAAAAGCAGGATATCAAATTGATCCTGTGGCTTGGTGAATTGGAAGATTCTCTTGAACTATCTTTTCGCGACAAGTACGGCATTAAATTGGACATATTTTTCTTTTACGATAATGGAAGGAACATGTGGAATGGTGGCACTCAAGTGAGAACCGGAAAAAAATTCAAGTAAGCTCTGCAAATTGGCTTTATATATAAGGATTATTGAACGGTATTTTAAATTTTTTTTATTGCAGATACTTCTTTCCCAGATTTGAACTCTGCTGGACATTGTTTTTAACCATAAAGGTAAGAGTTCCTTGCGACACAGAATCTTATATTAGAGCGAATTATGGCCCAAATTGGTTTTTCCCACAAGTCATGTGGGACTGGAAATCGAGCCCTTATAATGTTAAAGAAAATGGATATTGGCCAAAAGAAAAGTTTCCTTTTGTTATTAAAACTTACAATTAATTTTTAACAGAGAATTTTTTGTTGTATTTTTGTATATTGTTTTTGTTTTGTGTTTTTGCATATTGTTGTGTTTTTGGAAAATTAGACGAATCTGAAGCAACTTCGGGTAAGTGTGGTATGTGAGATAGTCTCTCCTAGTCAATGGTTATGTGATGTTTTGTGCCATGCTGACAGAGAAACAGGGTTCTTTTTTCACAAGGCTGGTTTGAAGTCAATTCCTTAAAAGCAAAAATTATCCTTAACAAAAATCTTATTGTATGTTATTAATTTCTACCATTAAAACAAAATTGATAAAATTGACTCATTAATGGCTCATTAATACTGATAGTATAAATAAATTGAAATAAACTGCACAAATTTCGTAAATTCAATAAATAATTCACAAATCAAACAGGGTCTAAAAGTTGTTATGTAACAAGTAAAAATGGTAAAATCTAAAACATTGTATCTACTTTTAATGTCTAGTTTTTAAATGTTCATTCTTACTGTCTTTAATTAAAGTAACTTGGATTAAGGAATATTTATAATTCAAAACTTGATTCCATTTTAACATATAAGTTTTTTAAAAAGGTAAGATTGATTGCTCATTATCATTTGAATAACATTGCTTTATTCTTAGGGATATCTTAAACTATTTTTTGTGTTCGTCTTTCATTTGTTAAAAAAGGTTGAATTATAATGCGATTATACAGGGTCGTTTGAAATGAGAAAAAAGAAAGACTGGGTTGATGGAGTTGCATTCACATTAAACATAATACTTTTTTTCGGCAAAGTAACTATTTTTAACTTCTAATTAACCATTTTTTTTTTAAATTTCATGTTAGCCATTTCTTCAAAGAAGTTGAAAAAAAAGCGGAGAAGTTGTGAAAATAATACAAGCAAATAAAGTAAAATTTCTTTATATTTGAGTAGTTTTTCTAAATATAAAATATTTGGGTACTTAGATAGGCAATATGTAAAATTAATTACAATTACAATTAAACGTTCTTATGGTATTCTGCTAGTAGTTTGGGATTTAAAAAAAAAATTTTGGTTTATAAAATAATCGTTTTATATTTTAAAAATATCTCAGATAATTAGAAGAATCATTTGTGTGTTGTTTAGCAACTTGTGGTTCAATAATGGTTGATGCAATGAGGAGCAGTCAGGTTAGACAAATTTCAGAAAAACACTAATTTGAAGTTTTAAAAAATGTAGGGTTTATTTGAACTAAAAAATGTTAATTTGAAATTTAAAAAAGTCCATTTGGAGTAAACAAAACAGAAAAAAGATTCATTTGGCATTAAAAAGAGTTACTTTGAATTAGTATTGAATTGAAATTAAAAAGGGTTGATTGGAAGATAAAAAGGATTAATGTGAAGTAAAAAAAGATTCACTTGGTGTTAAAAAGGATTACTTTGAAATTAAAAAGGGTTCATTTGAAGGAATTATAAAAGATTAATTTGAAGTAAAAAAATGGTTAATTTGAATTAAAAAAGAGTTAATTTGACTGAAAAAGTTATGTATACCTTTGCTGTAGTAGGGCTGACTTTTAGACTGTAAATTTTCCATTAGTCTTCCAATATTTAAATTTCACATGCGAAATGGCTATCAGTTGGGTTGGAAGGTTCTCCAGTAGACGACTTGTTCTTTAGTTAATTCAATGTAGATAATAAAAACAACTTCAGTTGCAAAAATAAATTGTTAATGGAGAAAATCTGCTTTTTGTGTGGCAAATATGTTTTCATGGAAAATCAAGTGAATTTGGTTTCTTGGTAGTTTGGTTGAAACGATTGTTGAAATCCCCAACTTTGACAGCCAGGACACGAGTGCAGTTTCACTTTCAATTTATCTTGTAGTACAAGGGGACTGCAGTGGCCAAGTGGTGTGCACTTCAATCTTGTATTTGCCATGCTAGCAGTTCTGGGTTCAGATCCCAGCATAGCTCATGGCATTTTAATTGAGAATATGTGATAAGTATTGGATGATCCTCATCCACAACACCAAACAGCATTTGTACATCTGGACATTAAGCCTTCCTAGTACAAGAATTACTTTTTATTTTGTTGAAAAATAATGAGATTTACCTATAACCAAATTTTTAGAGGAGGATTTCAATTATAGATGTTTGAACTAAAAGAGGGGTGTGTGTTATGCCCACATATTTATACTCCACCATCTCAAAATCACTCTTTTAAACCACCAAAGATTATGATCTTTATTAAATCCATTATGTTTAATGATCTGATTGATGGAATTACTTTTTTCAATTATTCTTTTTATGTAAGGTCTTGGTTGAAATGAAAAAGTTAGTGTCTCGAGCAGGATTTGAACCCACGACCTTCGGCTTATATTCAGCTTATTATGGTCTTTGATTTCTTCCCAGTCAAATTCTTAACAGAGTGAATTTGAAAACCTGTCTGTTTTTGTGGTATTAACTCCATTTCCTGTCTTTCACGCAAATTCTTTTTTTACATTGCCTAGTGAACTCTGTATATTAAAACAAATATTTATTTCAATGTAAATAATGCCATATTTATTTATTAATTGTTGTTTATATCCAAATGTTATTGAAATTTGGAGTTGTATATGTGATAAATTTTTTATACTTGTAAAAATTGTAATTGAATGTATTTTTTGTTTGTCCCCATTTCTTTAAAGAAGAAGATGGAATTTAAAATGAAGATGTATTTTTGTAAATTACAATACAATAATCAACTCAAGAAATCCATGATCTGTTATATATATAATATATAGTTAAAGACTTTATCTAAGAGAATAAAATTGATTTTAACTGGATAACACTATTTTAACAATTACCATTTTAACATAGATATATTTTTAGGCTTATACACACATTTTCTTTTGTAAAGTTACGGTTAGGAATGGGTTAGGATCAAGTTAGGTAGGGTTAGGGACATATTAGATTAGGTTCGATAGGGTTAGGTTAGAGTTTGTGTGTGCGCGCGCGCGCGTGTGCGTGTGTGTGTACCTGACCTAATTTAACCTATCCCTACATAACAACCTTACTATTTCTAACCTCTAACCTTCCAACCTAGCAGATTTCATAGTAATGAAAAAATGTCTACACATCCCAAAAACAGATTTATGTTAAAAGTATAAATGTTGAACAGTGATCCAGATTTAAAAAAATGTGAGATAAAGCCTGTTTTTACTATATTTTAAATGGTTGTTTTAAACAACAAAACCTTTAAATCAATATTTTGTGTATTAAATTTTACTATGTAAAATAGGACAATTATTTTCAATTATTGCTGTTAATTTTATATAGTGTTTTGATTGTGATAACATTTACCATTAAATGTCTATTTTTAACTACCATTTTTTAACCCTTTTTTGAGTATCTTTGAGACTGCTACCAAATATACTAATAATTTAAGATTCGATATCTGAAATTTCTGAGGTTTCGCTAAAGATGGAAGGAAGCTGTTTGGCTGGCAGAAACAGCTGAAAATGAACATTCAATTCATCAGGGAAACTCCTGTATTTCAAGAGTATTAAAAAGTGACCTTGTACAAGTCTCAAGTCGTAGAAGAGGGGCGGACCATATTCACTCGACTCAGAGTAGGCGTGATGCACAGATTTTTATTTTCACACCAAAGCGTCTGGAAGAAAAGTAAAAGGGCATTTCATGCTTCAACTTAATAGTTACATAGTTTTGTTTATTGTTATAGGAATATGCAGTGCTTATGGAATGAATTTTCCAAATTTTTTGCTTCAAAGGCAAACCACCTTGGTCTAGAAAGTTACAAGAGGATGCCCACAAGACCTGCATTAGACCCAGTGTTTTGGTCACATATGCAGTTGTCGTTGTAAGACATCCTCCTTCAAAGTAAATTTCTTCATGACAAATTGAAGAGATATTGGTTAACCTACAAAGCATGGCTAGAATGGCTGATAAATCTCCAAAGAGCTCAAGATTTGTAAAAAAAATATAGGTATGGCAAAGCAGGTGGAACATTAGAACGACAAATTCAACTAAATTATAATTTTATTAATTATAAAACACAGAGTGTGAGAATGCATTTCCTATTTTTAAAATATGTCTCAGGATAATATATGACAACGAATTTTCTGTGTGCGTTTAATCCTACTAGATTTGCTATTATTACTTTGTTTTACAACTGTCTGAGCATTACAACAGTTGGCTAAATATTCTAAAATACATTAAATGAGATTTCATACTTAAATATAAATAATACAGATAAAGCACATTTTTTTGTGATAATGTCTAAATCACCAGTATATTTACGCATAGATTCTAACGCGTGGGTTTAGCCCTGATAACAACTATTGCTACATATCTTTATGAGTATTCTAGGACTAGAATATCTTTATATTCTACAATGATGCCTACCTAAATGTGATTTATATTTGTTAATAATTTTTCCCCACTCATTATATCGACTGACTTGAGAACAAATGTTAAAAATGCAAAACTCTAAATCAAAATATTGCTTGTAGGCATTAAAATATTTTTATATACTTTTTGGTGGTCTATCAACATTTTCTGAAAGATCAAAAATTACACAATAAAAATGTTTTTTTTAAATATTGAATTAATAAAAAATAAGTAGTTTATCCTCCAAATAATTTGAAATTAGAATATACTATAAATTAAATATATATAATTCATTAATAAATGCAATTTCTGTTCATTTTAAAAATGAAATTAAGTGTTGCACAACAAAGTACACAATTGTTTACCCTTTCAACAAGTTTGAAGATTACTTTTAACAATTATACAACAATAACATGAATGATTAAAAAATATAAAATATCTCGTTTGTGAAATAAAATTGTAACCATAAAAATTAACATATTTTAACTCTTCATAAAAAAAAGTTTCAATTATATTGCACAATTTTCTTATAAAAGTCATTTATAAAAACAATACATAAATTTATAAAAATATTATTTTTTATGATATTAATTTGTTCATCTGAATAAGGCACCATATGTAGCGCATTAATTTTTAGAATTATTTTGTTTTATCCATGACTCTCGTATTTTGGATTTATTGTCTTTTAATAAGTGGTAACAGTGATAATCTAGTGATTCGTCTAAGTGTTAAATTTTGCCAATTTGATTTGTGACAATTTTCAAAAAGATCCACATTCCCTTAAAATCCTGTTTCCCAATGGTAAAGGCGGACGGTAGTTCTTGCGTAGAAGGGTTTGTTCGGTTTCTTCTTCCACTTCTTCGTTGACTGTTTTTAAGTTCCTGAAGGCATTCAACTAAAAAATGAGAAAAAATGTTAAAGTATATATTCTTGTTCCTTTGTTATATATTTGTCTACCTGATCTTCTGTGACTGTGACAGCATCTTTAAACACGATCCAGATTACGCTTTCGCTGCAAGGTGGTGTTGTAAGTGAACCGAGGTAAGTCCAGTATGTGTTTGTCTCTAAAAATGTAATAGTTGTTTTATAAGTTCATATTAATTCACCCTGATGAAAAATATAACACACCTGGTAGTAGACTGTTTATATCCAATTCAAAATTTGTCTCAGCGGTTTGACCTTTTAACAAAATATCTGGCATCATTGAGACAATTTTATTGAGACCTTCAAGCTCTTCGTCACCAACCTGCATGTAAAATTTCAATTAAAAAAAAGTTTAGAAAATACTAAAATTTGGCTTACTCTAATACAAAACTATGCTTACCTGAAAGAAAACTCCTAGAACAGCCAAGCCATCGGGGTACGAAACCGCCTCGAGAAAGCTGTCATATTTTTCAGCATTCCAATGGACAAGGTGGAGCTAAAATAATAAACAAAAAATGAATTTTTTAAAAATTGTCTCCAAATTGTTTGCTCAGTTTTAGATTTAAAAAAAAAAAAAAAAAAAAAAAAAAATGATCTAATGTTTGAAGACGAGTTTTGAGATTGAAAAAAGTCAATGTTTTGTGTGTCCAAATCCATGACATTGACCATTTTATCTCAAGCCTCGTGAAAATTATGACTACAGAAAGGAACCGAAACCAAATAAGCCCTATTTTATTTATTTATTTATTTTTAGCGATGGATGGATTTTAATTTAAAAGTACAAATAGGGCTTTAAGCCACCTTAACTATACATATTTTAGAAATAAATTTAATTTTATGAACATAGCAAAATAACGATAATAATAAAATATGCAAAACGATCATATACTCTATAAAATATTAGTTATTTATAATTAAATGATGAAACCACATTACAAAAGAAAAGAATGGTAAGAGGAAACAGGGAAAAAGCAAAGGAGATGATTAATGTCATTTTTTAAAACACAGACGCCATGGGCCTGAAACAAGCGAGCGAGGAAGAAAAACGTATTTCCTAAGGAAGGATAAGATTGGTGCGTTTGGATAAGGAATGAGGGAAAAAGCTGGTAGACATTGCAGACATTTATTTTATCTAATTTTAAATGTGTATATTAAAACTCTAACAAGGGGACATTTCATAACAAAAAAAGCGTCATGTACCAGCCATTTCTTGTGAACAGGCCCTGGTTTTGCAAGAAAAATATAGTAAAAGCTTTGAGGATTATCAATAAATACAAAATTTCTAAAAACCTAATATTTTTCGAGCAAACTAAAAACCATACATTTTTTCGTGAAAATAATATGAAATTTTGTTTTAGCACACTCTAAATATAAATTTTTGTTTGAATTTAAATTTTATCGATTTTTTGACCGATAAAATATTCCGATTTTTCAGACAAGGTTATATGCGTATCTGAATGAAATGGCTATAATTTAAAAATGGCAAAATGTGTTTTATTGTCAAAAAGGCTATTTGAAAGAAGAAGAAAGTAACTTTTTAATGACATAGTGCCATAACACCATAAAAATATATAAAGGATTTCTGTAGGGAAATTCACAAAATGGCAAAATTAATTACCAAAAAATAACCTCACGATAAAACTGTCTTACTCAGAGTTGACTTTAATGTTCCTGCAAAAAATGGAAAGGTTCATGATGCCACTCATATTTTGCGAGCATTGCCTACTATTCAGTATTTGGTGAATGCGAGCGCAAAGGTTATTACATCACATTTTGGACACCCCCCCCTTATCACCAAGAGTAACAAGTTGTACATTTAGAGTCATGTTGTTTATAGTTTCTTTGAGAGCTGTGATCCATTTATAACTTTCTTTTTCTTTTATGGAGGTTCGGTATTTTCTGTGTGCTTTTTCCTGTGCTGCTTCTTCTTCCCTAATAGGAAGCGCCCAACACTGTTGGGCAGATAAGGAAATGGGATGCTATAGAGGAGTGAGACACAGAAAAGATTTGCCTGTAAGAGGGCAAAGGACTCATACTAATGCTAAAACTCGTAAAGGTAGATCTCGTTTGTCTATCGCTGGAAAAAAAATTAAGATTTGTTATTATTGTAAATTTTAATGAAAAAGGCCAGAAAAAGACATGCAGCTGCTATAATTTGATACAATCTGCCAAAAAATACCCTGAGTTTTTAACCAAATTTTGTCATTGAGCATGCAGATCAAAAACAAGTTTTGAGTCAAAAATACCATTGCTGTTATGATAAGGGTTGGAGTACCTTATCCTACCACCACTGTTCAATGATGTAAGTATAACTTTGGAATTTGTCCATTATTTACTTACCATTATACCATGTTTATCCATTTAATATTGTTCAGTAAATTTTTCACGCTTTATTGGAAACAAAACACCAGATTAAATTACCTCAGCAGCATAGCTCTTTCCGTCGACAGTGTGTTCAGAACCTTCATCGCTGCTCGGCCCCCAATGACAATGGAACTGTTCCAGTTTGTATGCAGTAGGCAAAGGCCCTCCAACCAGTTCTGAATGAGGATGAGAATGGTAAAAAAAATAATAATAATCAATGGAGTGATTTACATTTTTACTTATGGACGAACTTTCACATACCTGTATTTTCTCCGTTGCAATCGACTCTCCAACCATAGCCCGTATTAACAATTTGATAGCAATGGTCACTGCCGTATGTCCAGGAAAGTGGTCTGTCGACGAGACTAGTGTCACTCGTTGCCAATGCTGTGTCGATGTCAACTGGTGACTGTCTTGTACCGGCAGCCAACGGGTACTTTTCAGCCCATGTTGAAGGACCTAAAGACAGAAAAAAACAACTTTTCATTTCAGTTAGAGACATACCAAATGCAAAGGGACTTGCTAAAACACTGTTGAACAAGGAGTAATTATAACCCAAAATTTATAAAGTAAAAATTCAAGTATCTCGTCAAATATGGCCAAAACCAAACGAGAAATGCCGGTAAAATAAAAATAGTTCATATCTAAAAATGTTCCATGCGTTTATCGTTAAGTAATTTGAATCTGAACAAAGGCTTTTTGTGCCTGTTTAAATTATAAAAAGGAAAGGAATCTATTGAAGTTAAGTAGTTACAGTAAGTTTCTTAGAAATGATAAATCTGAAGCCGATTGAAGACCCTACAATTGACTATTAGGACATGAAACTTCAAAGGTTCGTATTGTCAGAGAATGACAAAGGCCCAAGGACATCAATTACAAATGGTTTTCTTTTAAATAATTCTATCGCGAGTTTAGCCCAAAATGGACGGCAGTTTCCTTGAGCGCGGAAAGACAAGCCCAATTGGTCCTGGATACCAAAATTAATAGCAAGAATTGGTCAAATGTAGTTTTATAGATTTTTACGTAAAGAAATGGTCCGGATTCGTCCGAAGAGAAGAGACAAAATATTATCCAGAGTATTTACATGCTTTAACACCATTAATTTTTCAAAGGGAAAATCGAAAAACATGAACAATCAGAACCCGAATCTTGTCAGCCTTTAAAAAATCAATATTCACTGACCTTTATTTGAATTAATAAATAAGAAATGAAACTGTAATAATTGATCGTTCATATCTTAAATATTTAGCATTGTGGTCGGTCAGTTTATAAAGAAGTTCACAAAGAAAACAAGAGCACCGGCTTCTACTTTAAAAAGAAATAATAAACACAGAAATATTTATCAAAAGTTCTACTAAACAAAATATTTATGCATTTTATACTGCCTTCACTGAAATTAACCATTATTTAAATACGAAAAAAACCGGCTTAGAATGAGATGTGTAAGTGTAATTATCGCAGTGCATGCATAATAAGTTGAAGAAGGCGTGTTTTTTCTGTGATGATTGTGTGATCACGTTTGTCATAGAGACGAATTTTCCTTGAAGAATTGGTATTCTTTGTTCCATGTTTAATATAAATTTTTGCTTAAAAACGTTTTAAACGTATGTTTCGAGAGAGAAAAAGACACCAATCCAAAGGCAGATGCTTAAGAATTGTCTAAAATCCATGTGAAAAATCTTCAGTGAGATTTCAATCAAATTTTACTGAAATATGAGACAAATATTTGAGACAGAAGATTCTTTTAACGTGGATTGTGTGCTGGATATGTGAGCTGGATACACATTTCGTTGGCGTTACCAGGGAGTGAACATAGGTTGCATTAGTTTAGGTTGGGTTGGGTTAGGAATTTTAGGACTAAATTACAGGTACTCCTTAGAAAACGTGAAGAAATCTCCCGATAAATTTTAAAATATTTTGAGCTAAATCACAGTTTTTGCATGAGACTTTTCGCGTAATCGACAAATGCACATAGGTTTTGATTAGGTTAGGTTGAGTTGGGTTAGGGACGGGTCAGGTTTTTCAATATTTTAGGTGAAGCGGAGAATAAACAACACTCGATTAACGACTAAAAACCTGGGACTCAAATAATCGATTGACAACTAAACTAAAAGGACAACTCAACAACAAAAGCAACAATGTGTGAACTGGATATACTATGAATAGGTGCAACGTTTGTGCATAGGTTGGAATGGATTGGGTAAGATATAGTCAAGCTAGGTTGGGTTGGACTAGGGACGTGTTACGTTAGGTAGCGTTAGGGGGGGGGTCAGATTACATATCCACGATTTAATGATTTTAATCCTTACAATCAATTTATTTAATCAATATCAATGTATTTAATCAATACACAAAAATTGATCAGATATCGAATAAAGTAAACAGTATTAAAATTCATGTTAAAATACTTAAAAGTAACTTCAATTTTAAAGCATGAAAATGAAATAAAATAGCATTTATCTACATTTCAAGTTTGCAATTTTTTCAGAAACTAAAGGCGAAATATAAATTTTATATGAAGTTGTGTCGTTTCCGATTAGGTTTGATTTTGTTGTAATCAGCCAAACTACAGGCCATATAACAGATTCCACGAAGAAATCTCACAATAAATTTTAACATGGATATAATTTTGGGATACGTATACAATTTTTTGCATGACCGAGGTGTGCGCATAGGTTGGGCTAGGGTAGGCTGTAGTTCTAAGAAAAGCTTTTGCCCCCTTGTGGTGTTGACAGTTGAAATGTCAAAAAAGTTAACTTGGTTTGTAAATTTTTCAGTTTAAATTCAACTGAAGGCTTATTTTTCTAAATACTTCGCTTTTTAATTTTTTAATTATATATTCTTCATCATCATTCACCTGCACCCACCCGCCAGTTTATATTAAAGTTATAATTTCAATATGTAATTTGACATTGATTGATGTTGGTCCGTCACTGCTCACTTGTTTTGTCTATCAGACGTATTTGAAAATAGTGTCGACACTGGAGTTAGCGAATCCTGACAGATAAAAGCCTCGACCAGGATGTAATAGATCTAGCTAAATTTTGTTTCCTTTGTGATAATGGTTAGGATTTTATTATAAACGAGTTACTTAAATTACTGAGAAAACGTCGTTTTCTCTTAAAATAAACAATAATGACAATCGATTGGTTAATATAAGCAACCCTTTTTATCGGTGTTTTATAATTGAAGCAAATTTTCAAGGGATCAATTGTTAATGAGATAAGATCCAAGGGATTCCCCTTTTCCGAACTACTTGGAACGACAAGTCGCAACTGAATGAGTTCGAGGTATTGAACATTACGGTTCTAATTCAAGTCGGAATTTCGTCTAGGTTGTCCTTGAGAAACAAGTCCGGTACTTCGAACGAAAACTTGTACTTGGGTCATGTTCGGCCTCATTTCAACTCTTGGTGGTCAAGCAGAAAACGTTCCACTGATGATTGTACTCTTCAACCTTTTTTATATTAATAATTGTTATAATTATTGCTATAACTTAATATAAGTTTAAAAAATTATACAGATTGAAACAATTATTTCGACGACACAAAAACTAAACAGATTGGGCTAAGGACTTGTCAGCTAAACAAATTGCAAAATTTCATCGTAAATCACGTCTCCTGCATTAGCATTAGCATTCCAAACATAATCTTCAGTGAGATTTGAATCAATTTTGTGTTAAATGCAATATGCGAGGGAAATATTTAAGGCTGCAGTTTATTTTGAACACATTACTTTTGGCGTCACCATTTTTGCGTTAGCACGGAGTGCAGTTAGGTTGGATTGAGTTAGGTGGGTTGGATTAGGGACATTTTAAATTAGATTAGGCAGAGTTGGTCAGGCCGGAGTTAAGGTTAAGGATGGGTTAGGTTAGATACCCATGATTGTTTTCCAAAGAAGCGGATTATAAAAACACTCAATTTACGTCTAAAACAACTGATAAAATGATCAGAACTGAAGAAACTACAGGTCTCATCCTGCAAGCAAAATGAAAAAATCTCAGTATAAACGTTAGCATGGGCATGTTGTTGTGCTGGATACAGAATTGTTTAGACATGGCCATTTTCGTTTTACCGGTAGCTAGATTAGGTTGCGTTAGGAATGGTCAGGAGAGATAAGGTTGGGTTAAGTACGTGTGAGGATAATTCTTCTTTTTGTTGGATATCTTTCATCTGCATTATACAAACTTAGTAAGTGTTCTAAACGTTGGAAAAGCTTACGAAATTTTCATAATCGAATATTAGGTTAGTAAGGTTAGGTTATATATCCATGAGTTTAATTTCAGTAACATTTTTGTCGTAAAACAGTCTCAGTAGAATTGTATCGACAAACTGTTCTTACTGAAGCTGTTTTTACAAAATTTTATAGTAGTTTCTGATGGATGTACCGATTATTCATGGCGCAAATGGTATTTTATCCCGGTTGTGTTCGAAAAACGTTGAGACGGCGAGAAAATCGTGTTAAATTCTTTGTCACCCTGGAAAAACCCCTATTTAGCTGTTTATTCTTCTAAAATTTTCTTAAAAGTAATTTTACTATGATAGGGAGAAGGACCTATTCTGGATGTACTAATTTCATTTTTTGAGAGTGTTGGGTTAGGAATGTTTAGGTTAGGTAGATAGATTTCAGAAATTAGAGGCAAGTGTAATTACTGAGATCTAATAATTATTCACAAAATATGCTAAAAATACTATAAATCAAACAGCTTATTAACCATTTAGTGTTGTAAAATATACCATTGACCGGCCATTTAAGTATCTCACAATCATTGTCATACAAAGCCTCTGATAGTTAATTACAACTCGACGAAGGCCCAAGCTTTGCTTTTGTCTCATGTAATAGCGTGAGAACACCGAGAAACAATGAAGTTACTAAATGTACCACGACGTGTCATTTTTATTTTTGTACTGTCGTATAAATAAATCCCTTTATCATTTCCATCGAGATTAGTCAAATTAAGCAATAATTACACAGATAAGACGCTCGTAAACTTTTTTCTCTTCAACAATTTTCAGATTGTACACATCAACACTGGCTTTTTTCAATCCACAATCGTAACGTTTGTTTTAAACCATTTGTTATGCTTCGATTTTACGACAGGCAATTTTTTTTATTGTGGGCTTTATCTTTTATGCTTGAATTACATTTTATTTTAATTATCTCAAGGAAGAGTATAATAATGAAGCGGCAAAGACGACGATTTTGAAAAAATGCAACTCATTGCGTTCATAAGAATGTAGAAAAACCCCTAAAATTACACAAAACTACAAATGAATGAAGGCAGTCTGGAAAAGGTCGTTGCATTTGGACCGACAAAATAGTCATTCGGATGGATTGGACAGTGCACAATGTGGCACTTTCTCTACAGCTAATAATTGAAGGAAATTGTGAAATTATACAATACAATAGATAGCTTCTAACTATAAACTCTATTTTCCTTTCAAAGCAAGGCGTTCGATAATAAATTATTCACAACCTACTCGGGAGATAATTGCATAGTCGTTTTCCAGCTGGATTTTCGGAAAATCGCCTAGTCCAACGGCATCAGTGATGAGAATATAAAAAAATTCAAACAAGATAACCCGTGTTATCCTATTCAGTTTGTTATATTGCGATAGAACTAAGGCCTAGATATCTCGCCTATACGACTGAATAAATATAGACAGATGTCGTATCCTTCGAATGATAATAAGAAATATTCAGCAATTTAATTCTCCTAAAATGACAATTATGAATGTTGAAAACACCACTACTGGAAAGAAAAGAGTCAAAAATAGAGAGGCCATGATGAATTATCATTTGTTAAATGGATTATTTTAGAGTCACAATTTTTAGTATACATCGAGAAACGTGTAATCTCTGGATACGTAAGGGCCTTCTGGACAGTAGGAATCCGTTATTGTCTTATAGATAGTACTGGCGTGAGACTGTCCTCTGAAATGACCGTGAAAAGTGTGTCCTCTGAAAAGTATGAATTGCAGTGTTCCCGTAAAAGTATGAAGCGTTACTGGCTTTTGGAAAGCATCAACGTGTTAGTGTCTTCTGGAAAGTATGGAAGTGTTGGTGACTTCATGAATCTGTTAGTGTCTTAGGGAGAGTATGAACGTGTTAGGGTCTTATGAATATTTCTTCTGGAAATTATGAACGTTTAGCGTCTTCCGGAAAGAATGAGCGTGTTGTCGTCTTCTGGATTAAGTGAATCTGTTAGTTCCTCTGGAAAGTATGAGCTGTCTTCTGTCTTCTGAGAGTCTTCTGGGAAATACGAACGTGGAACGTGTGTGTTCTAGAAAGCATCAAAGTAATATTGTCTTCTAGACGATATGAAACTGGTTGTATCCTCTGGAAAGTATGAACATATTAGTGACTTCTGAACAGAATGAATCTGTTAGTGTCTTGTGGACAGTATGAACGTTTAGGGTCTTCTGCAAAGTATAAGCGTGTTACTCTCTTCTGGATAATGTGAATATGTTAGCGTCCACTAGAAAGTATGAGCTTGGAATGTGTCTTCTGGAAACCATCAAAGTAATAGTGTGTCTAGATAATATGAAAATGATAATGCCCACTGGCATGTTGGACGTGTTATTGTCCTCTGAGAAATATGAACGTGTAAGTATCTTGTAAAAATTAAGAGTGAGTTTATTGCCTTCCAGTTAGCATCAATGTAACGGTGTCCTCTAGACAATTTGTATGTTATTGTCTCTGGAAAGTAAGAGTTTATAATAGTCTTTTGAACAGTATGAAGTTAGTAATAATCCTCTGGAAATTATAAAAGTGTTAGTGTCTTCTGGAAAGTGTCAGTTTTTTGGAATGTCTGATGAATGAATATTAATACTCATAAAACAATTACAATGGTTAGTAATGATATTTTTCTATAAATTTCTACTGGAAATGAACGTCAGCGCGTAGTGCTTTTTATGAACCGTAAATTTTCCACATGATGGCAAAATTCATTAATTAATTAAAAAGACTAATTATTATATCAATTTATTTCTATATATTCCGGTCCGCCTATTCTCGTTGTTTCTGTTCTCTCAGGCGCGTTTCGGTCCATTCGCATCCCATTTTTAATATTGTAGAAATTGTAAAATTAAAAAAGAAATTGTTTTCATTTGAGTGAACTGAACCAACCAAGCTTGCATCTCTGAGAAAGTTGCTAGCTCAAGGTGCTCGTGCCAGTGTCGTTGACATTATTTGTGAAACATCCTTTTCTCCGGTCCGTGAAGAAAATTGAGAAAGTGCAAAGAAAGAAATTGTTAATTTGTAGTGTGATTAAAGCGGGATTGGTGGACGTCTAGACAGTGAATTTGCTGTCTTGAGAGAGGACGTTCCTTATCCAAATATAAACTCGATTTGGGCAGTAAAACCACCTCCTTGTCTATTTATACAACTCACTACATTTGTTTCCGGCGTAACCACATGCGCTCATTCACTTTAACAAAAAGCGGCCAATATAATAAATTTGTGGCTGGTTAATTTTCAGAGTGAAGGAACTGTCTATAAATCTGGCTCTTCATACCTCGTTGTGTGATGTCTAACATTTATATACACATAATAAAAAATCTAACATGTTTCCTCTTTTTTTATTAGTACATCTGTTCTTGTTCCTTTCAAAATATAGGCTTACAAGTGAATTAAACGTGGCTCGCTTTTTTGATAAACTTACCTAATACATACACCATCACATAAAAACCAACACCATAGCGTAATTTTGTCATTAATGATTAAGTTAAGAATGGCAAAAAATCACCCAAAACTCAGATCCAGATCAAAATCAGAAACAAAGTGTCAGTAGGGAACTGTATGATCAAGATCTTGAGACAACTGAAAAGACTTGAAGCCTAGTCCCACAGATGCCACGCACTTGTCTTATCAATATGAATCAAGATATTGACATGACTGAATTTTAAAATGGTTAACATTATTATATAGAAATATTTCTGTTATAAATGGCTATAAAAAGGTAAAGTAATGGAGAGGTTAGGTTAGGTTTGGTTAGTGACGTGTTAGGTTAAATATCCATGATTCAATGTTTTTCCCTAAAGTGGAGAATAAAAAATAACAATTGATCTGCGACTAAAACGACCAAACTACCTGTCCATATCCCCAAAGACTCATCAAAATCAAATCCTTAAAATCAATTTTAACATATTTGTAAACTGTATATAATTTTTTAAATGAGTGTTTTGGCATTACTAACGATTTACATCGGTTTTCATTAGGCTCAGTTAGGTTAAGTTGGGTTCCTAGGAACGTGTTAGGTTATGTTAGGTAGGGTTAGATTAGTTACGTTTAGGGACTTACTTATCCGTGATTCAATTTTTTCTCGTAAAGCGGCGAATAAACCGTAACACTCGATTAATGGCTAAAATGAGAAACCAAAATGATTGGAAACGATCACACTGCAAGTCCAAGTCCATCTGTCCGCAGACTCCACGAATAAATTTTACAACGAATTTTAAGTGTTATTAATGTTTTTAAAGCTGGGTATACATTTTTTACGTATTTTGGCATTACCAACGAGTATGCATGGGTTCCGATTAGATTAGGTTAGGTTGGGTTAGGGACGTGTTAAGATGAAGCGGAAAGTAAATACCTTACAAACGACTAAAAACCTGCATCAATAGGTTCTACATGGATTGCCTATTGAATTTACAACCTTTTTAAATATTTCATTTTTTATTCATCCTTCAAGCTAAATTATTGTCCAAAATTAAAATGCATCATGGAAAATATTTGGCGGTGTAGAATATTTCAACAGTGCAACAACAATTAGTTTGTAAGTTGTCCGACTAGGTGTTTTTTGTTAAAAAAAAGACGCATTTGTTATTTGCTGAGTTGTTGATAGTTGAAATGATTGATTTAGAAAGATGGTATTTTCTTTAAGATAACGGCAATACCTGCCTGAATCCATATGCTAAGGATTTTATATTATATACACTTGAAATTATTATCAATCCAGAAAACTTTGAAAGCAGTCAAAGGAACAATGACTTCTGAATAGGGGACCAAAGGAAAATGAACTTTCTACAATAGTACGTTGGGTTTTATCATAATCCCACGGTATGAAAATGAATAATTTTAAGTTGCTTTTCTATAAGTAAATAAACATTCGTTTTAATCAGTACTGTTAAGTTATTTTAGCTAATTATTGTAAATTAAATAACAAAATCATAAGATAAACCCAAAAGGATACAAATCAAGTAAATAATATTTATTAGGAACTGATAGGGTGAAAATACTGTATATAGAGATGTATGGAATCTTTATCAATTCAAACCAGGCTATTTAAGAGGACAGGAAATGATAATTGTTCTTTTTGCTGACTCTCGACGTTTCAAAATTCATGACGTTATCGACATTTGCATAATGTACTCCTTTATGTAAATACTAGTCGGCATTGAATATTTAAGTCCCTGTCTAGATGTCAAACGATATCGTTCTTTATTTGAGCGTTGATAGAATTGAGAAAAAAATGCGGTCCGGATTATTTAATTTTATTACTTCTCATATTGTACGGC
Organism: Cimex hemipterus; assembly: GCA_039619505.1. Lineage (NCBI taxonomy): Eukaryota > Metazoa > Arthropoda > Insecta > Hemiptera > Cimicidae > Cimex > Cimex hemipterus. Next base: position 2,737,744 of record CM077100.1, read on the forward strand.
GTAGTGATTTTTTGACTGTTGGTGTCTAAGACGAAACCAGTAACACTTTCATCAGGGAGGGGGGCGGGGGGTCTTCTAGATGATGGACCTGTAGTTTTGAGGTGGGGCTGGTTTCTTTTTATGTCTGTCCAAAAAGGATACTATTAACAAAATAACACATAGACCAACAGACGCACATTAATATTTTTTGAGGATCCATAAAAATTTAATGGGTCGGCCGAAAGTGCTCATATTTGATAAATATTCGAAAACCTCAACAACCATGTTTTCATCGAAATTTACAAGAAAACTAACAGACCGTTTTATAATCTAATCCGTGTACATCCTTCTGACTTATTTATGAAAGGTTAAATACACCGAACTACTTCATTTACAATTTGTTTTCATAACAATTAACTCTACTAAGGATAATGCGTTATAATTTTCATATTTGGCGCTATTTTAAAGCAGTGCAATGGCTAAATGATTTCTATGATTCTTTTTCAGTTTGACACTGAACGCATAACTCGTTTATTTGATATTTCTCACTATCAATTTGTTTTGCAATTTTTTTTTCCTGTTAGTCACCCAAACTAGGAGTCACGAAGCACAGACCACAAGCAACAGGGAGAACAATTCTCAGTCAAACCTGGTAAATGTCAGTGCATGCAATAAAATACAACGAGTAGAAAATATATTTTTTCGATTGATTTGATGTTTTCCTGTTTTGGTTTAATTGCCCTGTCCAATGTGAGCTTCCATTCGTAGCTACCAGATCTGAGTCAAAAGTGGAGGAGTGTAAGGTGCCGCTTGGTTCTCTGAGAATCCGTGCTCCTTTCAACATTGAGTATTTCTTGGTCACACAGTTTTAGGAATCTCAGCGGAAAATGTGGGACGCAGAGATTTCCCTAGGACAAAATCTAGGCCTCTAATCCCTGTGTATACATTCCTTCTTCCATTTTAGATCCATGTACGATGCTACCTAGGTTTTTATTTTTATAAACAAGAGGTTATATTTTTATTTGAAAAGGGTCTGTCAAGGTTTTATTTTCTTAAGTAAATAAGTAAGCTCAAGTCTGAATATAAAATATTCGCACTATCCCTAACCCAACTTAACCATTCCTAACCTAACAGCCGTTCATGCCACATCAAATCCGAAAGCCCCGGTAAAAACATCTTTTGACTTTGGGTTATTATTATAATTGTGTTTCTAGCCAAAACAGAGGAGCTCAGATCTGGATGTGAAAGAGTCCAACCGTCCCTCACTAGCCCTTATCCTAATTAACCTAACCTAGCTATCAATAACGAAAAACTGTAGCAGGTTTAACAGTAGTAACAGCCGATTTCTGTGAAAATTTTGTAAATTGGAAGGCAATTGGAAAGAGTTCCTTGTTTGACATCATAATTACATAAAAAACTTCATCCTTGGATTACCGTGACGAATGGTAAAAAGGAATTAAAACACGATGAACTTTGGTTATTGTATGGCATCGATGACTCCAGATGGACAAAACGGTTAAATTCAAAATCTTCGATTTCTAAAAGGAACAAACAAAAGTGATCGATCTATGTTTTGCCCAATACAATTGATGTAATTGTCCTATGAAAATGTAACAGATTTTCATTTTCAAGTCAATGAAGGATTCTAATTATCTAAAGAGATTTTCCTTTGCGTACAAGCGCAGCAATTAAAATGTTCTATAGTTCAAAGACAGGAAGCACATTTAACACAAGGAAAAATAAACATTAGTATGTATTATTATTAGGACACATTTGTACGGGGCTTAATCACTATCAAATCAGCTTCAAACCCGTTTCTCTACAGGGTATTGTAGTGACGATCATTGCTTGGTTAGCAAAAAAAATCATGGATTATAGACACTCACTAACCTCACTCCTTTTAATGTCCTCTGCTTGAAAATAATATTGATTATTAACAATTAAACTTAACAGAGCTAAATTTCAACAATTAGAAAGCCTTGTAAAATCCCCTGATTTTATGAAATGTGTTATAAATAATAGGCACATTGAAAGACACGAACTATAGCCCATCTATTATCTGTAGCTTTTCACGACAAATTAACCCCTTTCTACAAGAAATTAACCATTTTTAATTTAAAACTTACGTGTGCGTGTGTTGTTTGTCAATGATTATTTGGAGATCGCGAGATGCGGTCCGGTGTGATGTAGGATTCAGAAAAAACATTATCTTTATCGTGTACTTTTCGATTTATTGAGATCATCCTCAGGGCTTGGGATTTACAAAAATTGTTTAAATGTTACAAATACATGTAGGATCTGAAAAAATAAAATTATACAATGTTAGACATTTTCGATTTTAAAAAACTAAAGCTTTCTTTAAAACTTAAAAAAATCCTTGGAGATGTGATGAAATAGAACAAAGTAAAGAAAAATTTAAATATAAAATAATTTGGCTCTTAAAGGCCACAATTTCTCCCATTATTTAATTAACATGTTTTTATAGTTTTAAAAATATCTAAAATTAAAAGAAAGAACCCTTTATTTTTATGTTGAATTTTGAATAAATTTTATTTTAATTAATTTTTAACTTGTCTTCTAAGAGCCCAATTATTTTTAATTTCAAGGTCACCTTTTTCAATTTGAAATTAACAAATTAATTAAGTATGAAATGTAAAAACGTAAAGTAGAATTCCTGCATTTAAACAAATTAAATATAAACTAATTTGTCTCATAAAAAGTACAATTTCCCATATTTCTCGAATTCAAACAAGTCCAGTAATTTTATTCTTTTATTTTATATAATTTTTAGTAATCATTCTAAATATTTTTCTTGTGGTTTTAAGTGCTCAATTATTTATGTCACCAAAATTCTCAAATTGAAAGAAAAATAATTTGTTTTTATGATTAATTGTACATGTAATTTTTAATTTTGTATATAACACACATATAGGCATATAGTCTTCTAAGCCCCAATCATTTTATATTTTGAAAAAATTGGATTTTTCTTTACATGCTCATATTTCATACTATCTCCCAAACTTATAATGCTTTGAAGAAAGTTTTAAATTGAAGTTAAAAAGGTTAATTTTTAAGGGGAAATGGGTTAATTTTGAATTCAACATTCAATACATGTCAATTTTGTAAAATGTAAAACATTTTTATAAATACAGGCACTGAAGATGATCTCGATAAAGACCGAAACATTGGTACGATAAAGAAAATGTTTTTCTAAAACTACGTCACACCAGACCACACCTCAAGACGTCCAATTTGAAAATTAAAAGGGGCTAATTTGACGGGAAAATGTTTAATCTGGCGGAAAACTAGATGTCTGTAACAAAATAAATCTATAACTGTAAATCAACGAAAATAAAACAAATTGGGCCTTTAAGATTTTAATAATTAGCAAATAATCGACCTGATCCAGAATTTTGAAACGGATTTGTTCAACGCCTTCTAGTTAAACCTTTATCTTGTTCTAATCTGACAGCACTCCTCGAGATGTCTATGTGACATCAACTCTTTAATAGCTTTGTTATCAACACTTTTGACCTTGCATTAAACAAATTTAGTTATCAGTAATTGACGGGCCACTTCCTTTTTCTTTAACTCTAGGTTTCTTTCCACCTAGCGCTTTAGTTTGAAATGCACATGCCGTTTCATTTCAGGTCAATTAGAGTTTTATAAAAGCCGTTCCATATTTCATGACACCCTCTTCGGTTTTCTATTAATATCTAAATTGACCTTTTCCTAATAGCGATTAGGAATGTGTCGCACGGCTGATAAAGGAGAAATGGACGTGAGAAATTCAAAACAGACTCCTCATTAAATCAGCCAAAGCATTTCCTTATTATACAATCAAAATTATTCGACGGGCATTCTTTAATTTCAAGTAAGAAAGCACGAATTTACAGTAGTTATTGAAATTAACAAAACTGTCAATTTTAAGTTGGAAGATGGTATTTACTGTTTTAAAAACTTATCAGGGCAAAAATATACCTCGTGTCTAATCTGATATAATGTTAAAATAGGAATATTTGCCTCGAATATTTATAGTTCGGTCGTTTTCGATCATTTTGGCCTGCCTATGTTCGCTGTTTTCGCCTGTCGGTGACAGGCCCAGCACTGAAGATGGCTAGAAGCCAAGATGCGCCTGAAATAATAATCATGAATCGGAAAGGACGAAACTAGGGGTTCATCACCCTACAAGCACCCTATAGGATATAACACAACCAAAAATTATAATTATAAGCATTTCGAGTAGTTTGTAGGGTAATGACCTGGTAGTAGTTACAGATCATCCCGGTTCCGTATGCTCGCTGTTTTCGTCTGTCAGACGTCTGTGTGACAAATCCAACACTGAAGATGGCGAAAACAGGGAGAGGCAGACCAGGATGATCGGTAATGACCAAATTCATCACAATATCCTGTCTATTTTTTGTTCCTTCCATGCATTGTTTACTCGTTTTGATGATATCCTACTTTTTTGAAATTTTTTAAAGAAAAATGTTAAAGGTGTGTCACACAATGTCTAAAAGAAATTTGGCTTGCCATTCTCTTCGGGGTATTGAGCCAAATTTTAATTGCAATAATGGAATCGTACTGTAAATATAAAAATGCGGTTTTATTTGAGTTCCTAGGCTTAGAAAAAGCTCGGCTTTTACATTAAGGTTATTTCGGTTTTCTCACATACCGTACTATTGCTGCATCGCATTCTGCGCAACTGACAGTCTTTTATTTCCATTATTCTAAGCTTATTCTGCATTTAAACCCAATATTTATTTTATCGTGGTTTTCATATACTTGACGAATATCATTAAGGAGAAAAATGCCCCTAGGTATTTATAGTGAACCTAGATCCAGCAGCGCCTTCGAAAAACTCCACGACCATCCAGTTTGGAGAATGGTTAGAGAAATGGATGCTGCTGCATTCAGCGAATTAAATTTGCATGATCAGCAACTTACGCCCGTTTCAATTTCTCCTTCATTTAAGTTAATTAATAAATGATTAGTCAAGTACGGTTGAATGACCGGTGTCATGTTTAAAAAATATTAATAACAAATCCACCGGATTAGAGAAACAAGAGGCCACCTAGTACGGATGGTCGACTTAAGCCTTGTTCCTATTGCTATCCAATACTTTCAAGGATCATTTCGACACTTTTGATTTTTTGTCGAACCGCCTTCACACAATGCGCTCATTTGGGTTATCATTTTCGATCTAAAAGCTCTCGTAGTCCTGGAAGAACAATAAATAAACATGTTCCCTCACGAGCCTCTCGGTGTTGTTCTAATGTTTTTACTCTGCTATTATTAAAAATCACTCAAAACATTTTTTTTGCATAGTATTATCTAAACCATAGTCGATCGTTCAAAATTATCACAATCCTGTCGACGATTGGGTATTCTATAGATAAACAATGAGTAATCAAAATTTCTACAACTAAAATTGAGCAATGTAATGTTGGGATTATCTATATTTCACTCTTCTTTCGTTCTCTCTCTCTCTCTCTCACTCACTCACTCATTCTCTCTCTCTCTCCCTTCTTCCCTCATTTTCTCTCTCTCCCTCTTTCTTTCTTTTTTTCTCTCTCTATCTATCTCTCTCCCTCACTCTCTCATTTTTATTTATTTATTACGGCATTTCCTGCTCAAAATAAAACTGATAATCTTATTTCTATTTGATAGATTAACAAAATTATTAGATATTTGTATCACGATCATTTATAGATAACATTGCTATTAATAAAAAATACACAAAAATTGGTAGACCCAACTTTTAGGCTAATTTTTATTAAATTACAAAATTAATATGTAGTCGAAAATGGGGTTTTATTTATATTTCGATAGCTCATTTATTCCAAAATGAATTGATTTTTAAATTTTTAATATTTGCTCCCTACTCTGACAGATCCTTAGGGAATATTTAATTTTCACCAAGCTAATTGTAAATACAAAATTGGCGTTTAAATAAGTGTACATTATTTGCCACGATTGAAATTTTTCCATTCCTGCTACAAAGTGTAATCGTTCTTGAGATATATTTTTGTAGATACTCTGCCAGTTTAATCATTCAAAGTGAATTAAAGCGGAAATTTGTCATTGTACTAATTAAACATTGTAATGGAGAAGACTATGGCGTCCGTTTTTGACATTTCCACCTTCATTGCTGATGGCAATAAAAACTTTGAACCTGCGTTGTTGATGTTACCGATCTTCGGTCCGCCTATCTTCACTCGGCCGGTCTGTCAGATGGCATTTCGCCATCTTTCGCGTGCCTGTGCGATTTCTGAATAGCCAAGTTCTTATAAAGATTCGCTCTGATTCGTCTTTTCTTGTCTTCGTTCGAAGTGGCAATGACGAGAAGTACGAATAGAAGTGAAATATTTACAATGCAGTAAATTCAATAGGTTATCGGTGAATAGAAGTAGAACCTTTTCATCCCAGAGTTTCAGCCGTTATTCGATTGTTATTTTTTCTCTACTACACGGAAAAACATTATACAACTGTTTGTCTATACTAAATGCACATATGTAGCAACATAGAGAACAGCCTCGTGGCGACCGGGCCTGGTATGAAGGGCATAAAACGAGCAGTAGACTATTAATAAAAACTAAGGTTAAAAAACCTATCTTTGACCTAACCCAAACTAACACCTTTCCTTTACCTTACCTAACCTAACCCGGCCCTAATACTAAATCTCGTCTACTAGTCATACCTCGCCTAACACGCCTCTAACCCAACCTAACCTATTTTAATAAAAACGTATGAGCACTCCCGGAAAATACTTAAAAACTGGGTACCCACCTCACAAACATCTTAAAATTTGTTGTAAGATTTTTCATGCGGTGTGTACAACTGAAGTGGTGTGGGGATGATTAACTTTCTGTTGCTTTTCAGATTCGTTTATGAGAAAATCGATACAAAACAATTTTTCATATGGAAAATTAATTAAAAATTTGCTTTTTTGTTAATTAATTCCAGAAAGCCAATTCATTAAAACTGTTTACTTCAGCTAACGTTAAATGGGTATGAAATCAATATAAAATTGTGACAAAACGTGGAAATAATTATGAACACTTGATGTAATGGAGAGCAAAATGCGAGTTTTATGTACCGATTTATTAGGATTTCTGTACTGAATCTTGTTGTGTTTTAGCTCCTAGGAGGGGTTTTATGAAAAAAAAAAGTAGAAATGTTCTAGTTTGACATTGAAACTGGCTTAAAAGTAAAACACAAAACCGGGCTATAAAAATATTAAATACAAGCAAAAGGGAAGGAAAGGTCAAGGTCCGTTCTGGGTTTGTTAATGTGACAGGACCTGTTTTACCTTACCTCCTCCAGACCTTCCAGACCTTGTGGGAGGTCGTAACGTGTGAAATATTTAGTAAATATTTGAAATGCACTTCCCAGAGAGATGTAATATGCAGGGTATTCGTCAAAAGTTGAATCACATAATTATTCTTCCTGAGCCATCATTTTTTTTCAACACAAACTTGAAGCGTTTTGTAGAATTAACTGAGCAAGGGGATCGCGAGACGGTTTTTCTGGGAACGGCGCTTGTAAACAGTAAGGTCTGACACTGACTTTAGGATCACTTCCAGAAAAGCGGGTTAATATTATTCCAAAAGTTTCATCATTCTCACACGGAAATAGGAACACGCAGTAATAATCCGTCCTTCGTGGGCCTGGTGCATCCTGTTGGACCTAAGGGGAGACGATGAGGAAGAACCGGATTTCTTGAGGAGGGGGGGGGGACATACAATTAGTTTCAATTAGCTCCAGCGTGCAATTTTTTTAATCCCAATTCAAAGAATTTTATATACCATTTTTCACATCCTGCATTAAAATACGACAGTCTCGATTACCTTTTCCCCAGATTTTGAACTATTTTTTCCCAGATGTTGAATCTAATGTTGAAAAATTCATTTCTGGCGTTAAGACATTTTTTTCATTCAGTTTCATATAAGCATAATTACAACGAGTACAAACCACATTGTTGCGCAATGACAATGTCTCTAAACTGATCTTGTCTTAACACAAGGTTTCCTCTCTCTGATTTTAGATTTTAACACGCCTTGATCCAGATTCAAACTAGGCCCTTGTGATAAATTTCCTTATACGAATTACAAAAAAAAAAAACTTCGATGTACAAAGCAGCACCTAGTTGAATCGAATGGACTCTCCATCTAGAGATGTCCTAACAGCGGCATAGTGGCTAAATGAAACATAATTGTGACAGTGATAATTTCTTTAACTTCCATATCATATATGTTCCTATTTGAAAATGTGCGACTCTACAATAGTGGAGATAGATTTGGTTCATATAAAGTTATAACTTTACAAAACAGTCTAATTACTATATTTTTATCTTTTAAATTAAGAGAATTGAGAGATGCCAGAAAGGAGTACATTGTAATCTTGCCATTGAAACTTGGTTAAGTGCCCAGTGCAAATGAGTCGTTAATTATCGCCTTACGAGTTATGGTTACACCCAAAAAGCTTTATCTCTGCTTTTACTCATGTTCTCCTGAGACGACGAATCACTGCTCCTGAATGGCTCGTCATGTCCGTCCCTTTAATTAAGACGGTTGCGCCCCTTTTATCTACTCAACATAAGGAAATCGTGCAAACCGGCAAAAAAAGCAATGAGACTCGATGACACACTGTGGACAAATATATTACCAAATTTGATAAAGAGTTTTTATAAAAATGAGCTCATTTACTACACGTTCTCTCGATATTAAAAACAGAATTAATTAATAATTAACTTCTAGGTTATTTAGAATTATTTGAAGATTGTGAGATGAAATCTGGTGTGTCGAGGGTTTTAGAAAAAAAAAAAAAAGTTTTCTTTATCGTGCCAACGTTTCGATCTTTACTTGGATCATCTTCAGGGCTCAAAGTGTTTGTTTTCTGCGTAATTGTGTCATTCTTGTGTTGAGAGTGTTTGTTATTTAAAATGTTGTACAATAAATATAAAGTATTGGACGTGGTTCACTTATCTAAAATATCTGGTTCAGCTGATATTTGAATCCCCGTTTCGCTGATACAAATTACAGGCGAAACAACATGAACCGAACCCAACCAAGTCCAGAAGTCAAAATGATGCCAAAGGCAGTTTCAACAACAATCTAATCTCAGAAATTTTAAATTTTTCCATTGCCACCTTGATTATGATGACTGCGCCTTTTAAGAGCTATTGTATCCCCCGTTCTCTGCCTAGAGCACATCGGTGAGTTCTATTTCATCAAGAAACTTGATTAATGGGCCCGGTTTTATTGGTTGAAGCCAATAAAATGGTCACATTGTACATCCAAAAACACTTCCTCCTGCGGCCTAATGTTGTTCCGCAGTTTGTTAGTAGATGTGTTGGTGTCTTTTCTTCTTCTTTGCAGAATCTGCATGTGCCATCTTGGATTATTCCAATTTTCTTTAGATGCCCATTTAATCTACAGTGTCCTGTTAGGATTCGCAGCCTGTTCCTGCCTCCTTTGACACATTCTGTCATTTCTTTCTTGACGAAATTGGTTAGAAGATTCTTGGATTGTCTGTGTCCAATAAGCGAATTCCAGTGTTCTCATATTTTATTTTTGTCTTTCCGTCTGCGATATTCATTGATAGTGTGGATTCCTATGCCACAGAAGGGTTCAGGTCCTGTCAGCAATGTAGCTGTCCCTTTCCTTGCAAGGGTGTCCGCTTTCTCATTGCCATCTACTCCCATGTGTCCTGGGACCCAGTAGAGGCTAACTTTGTTCTGCGTACCTAATAAATTTAATTTGGTTTTGCAGTTCAGCACCATCCTTGAACTAATGATTTTTAAACTTAGTGCTTTGATAGCTGCTGGGCTATCTGACATGATAGCTATATTCTTGTTTTTGTATCCCTTATCTAGGTTGAATTGGACACATCTTTCTATTGCGTGAATCTCTGCTTAAAAGGTACTGATGAGTTTTCCCATGGGTTCCGAGTATTTGATACCAAGCCCAAATACTCCTGCTCCTGTACCTTCTTGTGTCTTGGATCCATCTGTGTACCAAAGGATGGTGCCATTTTTGAAGGAGTTGTTTTCCATTCCTTTTTGATGCCCAGATGTGTTCGGAATTTTTGATTGAATTCAAACATCCTGTTTATGTCATCTCTTGGAGCCATGAGTGATGGATGGTTTTTCCACAGTTTGTTTCTGTTTCTCCATTTCAGTTCTATTCCTGTTGGAGGTTTCTCTCTAATAAGGTTAATTATGGTTTTCTGTGCTGTCCTTTCTACCATGTGATGTAGGGGGATTAGACCCAATATTTTTTCCATGCTAATCGTAGGACATGTTCTCATTGCTCCCGTTATGCAGATGCATGCAAGTCTCTGTATTTTTTTAAGTTCTTTTCTTTTTGAGACCTGTTCTGATTTGTCAGCCCAAGCTATAGCTCCGTACGTAAATAGAGGTCTTACTATTGCGGTGTACATCCATAGCAGGATCTCTGGCCTGCATCCCCAGGTTCTCCCTGCTATTCTTGTGCACACCATCAGAGCTCTTGTCGCCTTTGTGATAGTAGAGCTGATGTGTTTCTTAAATGTTAGTGTGATGCCCAGATATCGACTGTCACCTTCATTCCTATTATTATTTTCGATAGGCTCATGCACAAACTGTACTAATCCCTGAAACTAAGGGTAAAAATCTCAAACCCGTCCTTAACCCTAACTTCGACCTGACGTAACCAAACACGTCCCTACCTTAACGATATTTAACCTAGTATGAAACGTGGCTAACGTGACGAAATACAATCGTACCAAATAAATTGTTTGTCCAATCAAAAATATATTCATATTAAAATTTATGTGTAGAGATTAGTGACCGTTAACGGATAATTATTCAAATATCGTGAGATGCATCACACCAGACCGCATCTCACGATATTTGAATAATTAAAATTTATTATGAGATTTCTTCATGGGATCAGTGGGATGTTGAACCTGTAATTTAGTCCGTTGTCGATTATTCTGAGACGCCCATCCTCGCTGTTTTTGCCAGGATTTCCATTCGTTCTGACCTACTTTTAGTGGATAGGTAGACTAAAATGATGGGAAACGACCCAAATACTATCTCGTATACTGTTAAGTCGAATATAATCAGCAAATGGTTGCATGACTAAAAAACATAATGAGATTTCTTGGGTGGGATTTTAAAAAGGAACATGCGCATTCCACGAAAAATCTTGTATCAAACCACATACGTATTCATGTGAAAATGTACTGAGAAATTTCTTCATACGGTTTGCGGTGTAACGGCTCTGGTCGATCCTGGACCATTTTTCACATGTACTATACGGTCCTGGATCATGTTTTTAGCTTATTATCCAATTATAATCCAATATTTCCGCTTCATCAAAAAATATCGAATCATAGATGTGCAACCATAACCGTCGTAATCCTAGCCCTGGCCTAACTTAACCCTACCTAATATAATTGTGTAACCAGCTCACAAACATCCATGTTAAAATTTATTGTGAAATTACTTCATGGGTCAGTGGGGTGATGGAACATGTAGTTTGGCGATCATTTTGTCTCTGGATTTAGCCGTTAATTGAGTTTTATTTAAGCGTTTCTCGGAAAAACATGAATCCCTAACCCTACCTGACTTAACTTAAAACGTCTGTAACCTAACCTAACAAGGATGATGGACTTGTAGTTTGATCGTTTCCGATCTTTCCCCCCTATCCTCGCTGGTCAAAATAAAAGAGGTGTGTGGTGTTCGAATGAATGTAGCACTTCTATTTGTACCGAGCTCATGATTTTTTAATAAAGCACAATATGAAAAAAATATTGTTTTGACTACTCGTCCGTGACATCTTTTCAATACCTTTAGGCAAAACCTTTCCTCCCTTCGCATTAGAAACTACTACTTTACTAGGTTGAGAAAAAAACAGGCATTAGTTTCGCACTGTTCAATCTGACGCATGGCAGGCGATAAATCATGAGGGATGGCCAACAACAGCTGCTCTAAAACAGCTATCAATACATCGGTGAACTGCCAGATCTAACTTTACTTTGAAGGGCCATGTCACCTTCCTGATTTTTTCAAGCCAACTGGGCAATTCAACATCGCATCTTCAGCCTTATTTGAAAAGTTGATTTTTTTTGCGAACAAGTTTATTCGTTATTTATAAAATCTAAATCAAATAATGGAATAACGAGACAAAATTCCAAAACGTTGTTTAAGGATATTATCGTTAGTAAGATTGGATACAAAGAAAGGAGCCTTGACGATCGTTCTAAGGATTTTTGATTTTAGGGATTGGATATGTTGGAGGTTGGAACGTTTTGTAAGACCCCAAAGTTCGAGGCATATGGAGCTATAGTTATATAAATGGGTCATTTATTTTGTAGAGTCAGTTTTGATCGTTTGTCCAGTAATCTTTTAAGAAATCAGAACTGTCTATTTAGCCCTTGTCTTTTGGTCGCGTGTGAGGGAACACGTAAGTTATTCGTCAATGAGCTGCCCAAGGTAGAGGTTTGGTATAGCAGGGGGTGGAGATGAGTACTATTTAGTAGATGTGAGCAGTGGTTATTCTCCGAAGGGTGAAAATTACATGATCACATGTATGTTATGAAGCACTCAAGGGACGTGACAGGGGTTTGCGGGATTCTGGTTGATATGACAGAATCTTTGTGAGAGCATCGCCCGCATATTTGGAAAGTATCGTTTCAGGAAGAGTAGGAATATCTGCGGTATATACTATGTAGAGGATGGATCCTAAGATATTTCCTTGTAGTACCCCTGCATCCCTGAAGTAACCCTTCACGATATCCAGCCGATAAAAAGGGACTACTAATGAAAGTATCTGTTTTTTAGGTAGGATTTTATCAGAAAGTATAAAGTTAAAATAAAGAAATATTTAAAAAATCGGATTGACCTGGCATCACCATAGAAATATTAATTTTGAAACACATACTGCTAGAGCACGGATGGATTTGTTTCGGTTAGGGATCGGCCATCTCCGACACACGGGTTAATATTGTATTTACATGGAAAAATTGGAAGTAAATCAAATTGGTTACTATCCTTGTGTAACGCAACAGCCAAAAGAATTTGTAGTATGTATGGGGGGGAGAGGGCTTTCAAAAGTATTCGTAAATTTTATTTTTATTTTCCTTGTTACAAGCCACGTTAAGGAACAATGCACCGATACATAGTTTAGTCATCTAAAATTGGTCGCTGGCGTCGCGCATTAGAATACTCGTTTAAAATTAGATTTCTCTCAAATGAACCGGCTTAACTGTAAAAAATATTAGTTGACGAGTAAATTTATTTGTATGGATAGTCAGAATTGTATAAAAACTATATTACAGTATGTGTATTTGAAAAAAAGGACAGATTAAGTGATTAGCCAAAATTCGCTACTTATTGACTACATAAAGCGGGTATTTATTTTAAAAAAATGTCAAATTAATACTATTTCAAGGATCATCAAATAAGCTGTACGGTTGACCTTGAAAGACAGCCCTATCATGACAGGGTAACAACGAAAACCTTTCCATTGGTTATCTGACTTGTGGGGCAAAGTTGTACGCTCAGATGGGAGTAATTTAATATTTTGCCCAAATGGGAAAATTAGGGTACAAATGAGATCATTCGTTGCCCAAAACAATGAATGGGAGTAAGTAGAAAGACTTGGACAGCAGGGATGGATGCTTGGTGTGGAACTTTTGGAAGAAGGATCAGATCGTTGACTGAAGGGGGTTATTGTGGATAGTGAAATTGGTGAAAAGCTTTGACAATTTGAGCACTTTTGAAAGGAATGAATTCTGATTCCACCCAGCGTGGTCTAAGTATAGTCCCGAGTATCTGTCTTGAGTAGAAATCGGTACTTGACGTACAGCTAGTACAACGCTAAGATGAAGTAAAATCCAAACTAATGGGATTTCTAACTTGGATGATCAGTATGATGACGTGTAAAGTGAAGAATGAAAAGCAAAGGGGGCAAATTTTCATTATTAAATATTTGCCAGCTGTTCGATATAAAATTCCATGCCCAGTAGAGTCAATGGCGATTTCTCTCAGGATGGGAACTTGCAGATAAGTCTTGGACAGTAAGGATGGATTCTTCTCTGGAACCATTGGAGAAGGATCGGATCCTTGACAAGAGGAATGTCGTGGTCATTGTAGGTGGTGAAGTTGGTGAGCTTTGGCAATTTGGGCATTTATGATCGAAAGGATTGAATACACTTCATGGAATTTATTGGATGGATTGGCCTAACCCCACAGTTTCACTCCATATGTCCAAGTGGTAGTAGTTTGAATGTCAAAACAGATTACGATCCTAAAAATCTTCGTAGATGGTTTGTTGGGTAATATTGAATATTGAATATTGGGGAATATTGAACCATTCGATATAGTTTGCTTTGTAAACGATACCATTGTCCATGCAGACTCGATTCCCCTTGGCTTTTAAATTTGCCACTAAAATAATTCCATTCATTGAATCTCCATCTGGAACTACTGACCCTGATCTTAACAGCACTTGTTGACATTAAAGTGTCGGCAAAAAATCTCGAATCGGCCTTGTGCATATTAACACGGTTCAATGCAGACTACAATGGATACGGTCAAAACCAACAAGCCGTAAAATCTCTGACTTAACTGTAGTCAATTATGACAAACCTGCCTCCAGGTAGATCCGTCTATCAATTTGAAAGTCAACAAAACGTTACAAAATTGAAGTACATTTTATCTTATTTGATTATTTTAATAGCAGTGATTAATGGTGGAAATATTCAAACTATGAATTTAAATTATTCATGTTTACTAATTAGTTAGTAAATTCAGCGATTTTCTGTTATTAAACAATTTTGTTTTGTTAAGAAAACATCACACTTTTATCTTCCCTGTCATGGGGGTCAGGTGCGTTCGGTCTTCAGGGGTGACTTTCTGGCAAAACAGACGACAGATGGCGAGAAGCCAAAAACGTCCGAATTCGAGTAAGCTTCTTTAAAAAATTGCAACGATTGACTCTTGAATTACTCGTCAGTTTAGACATTTCAGATAGCTTTAATCAGGTTTTGTCATGTGATATGATATCATATGTGTCATATGTCACATGACACATAGGTACGGTCTTTTGCCATCTTCGGTCTCGACAAATGGAAAAATAGGCGACAGAGCCGATCGCTGGAGATGGCGAGAAGACGAACGATTTCGACGGACCGAGAAATGATTGTAAACATCCACAAAATCGTTATTGACTCTGCAATTGTATTTATAACAACATTCCGCTATGTTGAACCGGCACACGGGCACTTACTGGGTCTGTCTTCACTCGCGGGTTTATTATAAAAATAAATAAACTCGTTTATCACTGAAGATGGCGTAATGCCGAAACGCGTTTGATTGACTCAAACAATAAACCCGCGAGTGAAGACAGACCCAGTAAGTGCTCGTGTGCCTGTTCAACATGAGTTCGCCAACTCGCAGACCAAACCCTATCATTTGCTATAACATTCCGCTAGACAAATTTGTCATAAAACTCGTATTGATAGCCTTAGGTCATTTCAAGTTTGGTCGGAGACAGTGTGTCTGCAGCGTCCTTATCTTATCTCAAAACACGTTTGGCTTGAATGTTGTAAGAATGAATATCGAATGGAATTAAGATCCGATATTACAGGCCTAATAAAAACTGATGAAAAAAATATAAATCTAAAAATCGCCCAGACATAAAAGTGAAACGTGAAACGCATCTTACAGAACCATAAAGATTAATAAATATAGCACAATATCTAGTCAGTCTGTTTCAAATTGAATGGTTTAAATGGTAAACCTGCCGTTTTAAATTTGAACCACGAAAAAGATTCAGTGAGCCAACTTTGAAGCTATTTACGAAAATACTACATTTCTGCAACCAATATCATTTTTTTAAACTGTGTTGTGATTAGTGACCGTTAGTCGGTGATTATTCGGAAATCGTGAGATGCGGTCTGGCGTGACGTAAGTTGAAAAAAAAAATTTTCTTTATCATGCCATGTTTCGATCTTTATGGAGATCATCTTCAGGGCCTGGGATTTACAAACATTGTTTAAATTGAACAAATACACGTAGGATATGGAAAAAGGTGAATTTATACAATGCAAAAAAAAAAAAAATATTTCTTATATTCAATCAAAGTATTTCTACTCAAAGTGTTCGTTTTCTGCGTAAATGTGTCATTCTTGCAAAACAAACACTTTGAGTGAGTAGAAATACTTGGGTTGAATATAAAAAATATTATTTGCATTGTAAAAATTCTCTTTTTTCCACCTCCCACCGTGTATTTGTTAAATTTAAACAATGTTTGTAAATCAAAGACTCTGAAGATGATCTCAATAAAGATCGAAACGTTGGCACGACAAAGAAAATGTTTTTCTTAAGCCCACGTCACACCTGACCGCATCTCACGATTTTCGAATAATAATTTATTAGCAAAATTTTATTTTTTTAATATAATTTTTCATTGTAAAAGTGAGACAATTATTTACAAGTTTTCTTTCCTTGGTGTTCATTCTTCCGTGCCGGTGAACGCAACAATTCCGTTTAAGTTTGAAGACGATTTTCAATTCGACGATATGGGGCAATTTTCAGTAATTTCTCAGCCATTTAACTATTTTTCCAGAAATGTTTAATAAACCGGAATTGCAATACAAATTTATTGATGTCTGGCTGACTCAAAATATGAATTTAATCAGTTTTGTAAGTTTTGGGACTTTACCAGTAAAGAAGCTCATTAGAATTAAAATAAATTCGATTTGACAATGGAAGCTTTGATAAAAAAAAAAAAAAAGAACGTTGACCCAAAGCAACTTTTTATGCATTCAAGCGATCAACGTTTGCATATAATAAAAAAACTTTTATTGAACAGAAATTATCTCTATTTACCTGACGCTGCAATAAAGCAATGATTCTTTCAAAAAGGAAAAATTGATATTATTCTATTGACGTTTGCAATTTCCTTGGAATCAATCGGTCTCTTCTCTTCCTACGTCCTTGATCATGCACACATAGTGGACATTATATAAAAATACGTGACGGAAAAAAAAAGTCCTTTACACGATGTAGTTACCAGCCAAGTTCAACGGATTCCGTCCAGTTTGAAGGTGGGAAGAACAAGAAGACCTCTCGACTTGACAATATAAGATAAACCTGCTCTCGAACCTTGAAACAGTTTAAACCAACTGGGTCACAACAAGTAAATCTGGAGCGATACGTTCACTAGCCTGGAGGATTGGTGAAATTGATGACATCATTTCTGAATTGAATTATCCATAAGCACCGGGCTCTGGGATCACGTATGAGCAGGCTTTTGATCATTTCTTCCTGTCCAATGTGTTGATTTAACTTTCATTGAGTTTATTTTGATGGCCGATTAATAAACATTGGGTTCCACGTGGATGGTCATTGAATTGACATCGTCCACCAAGAGATAAACTGTTAAGAACGGAATTTTATCTTAAACAATGGGGGTTCTTGGTTTCGAGAATGTCTTATATTATTTACCTAAAAAGTCACGTACACACATGGAAATCCAACTATAAATAACCTACACAAGTGCGTCATAAACAATTGCCAATCAGTCACGCATCACAATAATTAAATTTACAATTAATTCATTTCAAGCCCTTGAATTAATTATTTTGAATAAATTACTTGCATATGGGAATACTTTTAGACAAACCAATTAACAAGGAAGCATTTAGAAGAATGGTTCGGGTAAGGGTAAAGTACGGATGGTGAACAAGAATCTACCTTTTTTTTTTTCTTCGAAAAGACGAAGTAGATGTGGGCTTAGTTCTATTCATAATTAAACTAGCGTGTTTAGAGAAAACAATTAAACCCCTGAGTCTACAATTAGGTTGATAGCCTTGTTACCAGGACCACGTTTTACTTTAAATCGAAAACTAACCTTTGGGGCTAGTCGAATCTATCACCGTGAAGACCCAATTACGAAATAGCATTATTTAAACATAGAAATGGTTTTGGGTTAGATGCAGAATATTTTACAACAATTTTCGCGTCGCCGGAGAGTTGGCTCGGGTTGGGTTAAGTTAGGTTAGGTTAGGAAGAGTTAGGATTAGGGGTAGGTTACAAGTAGGTTTAGGACGATTTACATAGCAATAATTCGATTTTTTTTCCTGAAGTGGAGAAAATATGCGAATGCTAAGTTCTTATTTAGTTTAATTTTTTTTTTAATTTTTAATATATTTTTCGAGTAAGAGAAGAACCCCAGTCGTCAAATAGTTGCTTTTTTTATATGTACTTGTTTTCTTCGAATGGAGAACGTCGAAATAGGCTTAGTTCTATTCATAATTAAACAATGCGCGTTTTGAGAAAATAATTAAACGCTTGAAACTAGAATTATTTGATAGCTTTCTTAATGACCACGGTTTACTTTAAATCGACAACTAAACTTTGGGCCTAGTCGAGTCACCCTGCAGACCCGATGAAGAAATATCAACTATTTAAACATAGAAATGCTTTTGAGCTGGATGCAGAATATTTTGCAACAGTTTTCGCATCACCGGAGAGTGTGCCCGGGTTGGGTTAGGTTAGGTGAAGAGTTAGGTTTAGGGATAGGTTAGGTTACAATTATGGTTAGGGACGGTTTACATATCAATAATTCTATATGTATTGAAGTTGAGAAACTATATGAATGCGAAGTCCTTTATTTTTTACTTTTATTTTTTTTATTTTTTTAATATATTTTTCGAGATAAGAGAAGTACCTTCGTCAAATAGTTTGTTTTTTGGGTTCATGTAATTCAGTTTTTTATTACAGGTACGATTGTAAATTTGATACTTTCTGATATTTCACTTAAAGTATTTACAAGAATGAGAAGAATCGGATCCTTAGTAGGTACTTCTAGGGCTCAAGTGTTTCCGAGCACCCTACCCGCTATAATAAAATAAGTGTATCATTTTTGAATGATTTTTCCATAAAGTTTTCATGTTTTATTTTCTAGTAAAGAGAAAGCCATACACGTAGGTTCTTGAATTAATACATACACTTGCTCATAAAAAAAGAAACAATAAAGCATCTGGAAAGCATTTGGGAATGGAAAACACGGATAGTGGATAAGAATTCTATTATCCTAACTTATTTTCTAAAGGCCAAGGTCGACGGACTTATTTCTATTCATAATTAGACAAAGCGCTCTTGGGAAAAATAAATAAACGTACGAGAGACTTACTATTACATTTGTCAACAGCTGTGTCAATGCTAAAATCCTACATTTTCTGTTTACAAAGATGACGGTTTATAGTTTTTACAATTAG
Source organism: Cimex hemipterus (assembly GCA_039619505.1). Classification (NCBI taxonomy): domain Eukaryota; kingdom Metazoa; phylum Arthropoda; class Insecta; order Hemiptera; family Cimicidae; genus Cimex; species Cimex hemipterus. The sequence goes on from CM077100.1 coordinate 2,756,998, forward strand.
TACTTGATATAGTTCACCCATGAGATTTGAGGGACCAGGTTTTTTAAGCACATGTCATCAAATAAATAATAGCAAAAATGTTCCTTTTAATTTAAATGTACAACTAAATTTTGAACGTAAATAAACAACGAAAAAAGTTAATAAAAATAAACTATTACTAACATCGGTGTTAGTTTTTTCTTTTTAACTTTTCCACTTCCGTACAATTAGGTCTGATACATTTTAACAAACGCCTATCCCCCAACTAACAGCCTTCAAGTCGTAAAGCGTTTTATTACAACCGACCGGCTGTAAATTAGCCCAAACGGTACGACATTTCATGATGTACATAATTCCCTGAGTTTCATAAAAAATATTAAATAAATAAAAGGCGAATGAAGAAAATACACACAGGAATTGATTGCAAACGGTCGGCCGTCAACGTGTTTGAATGTTTCTGAAATGGCACAAGTAAATGAACTACTTTTGCAACACTTTAAACTGAAAAAACAAAACCCCTATTCGAAATCGTTTCGGAGATCTTAAGCAGTCTTGAAATAATGAATCTTCCCCTATTAAATAACGGATTGGTTTATTCAGGCGTTTCTTCCTGGGTTCACGCCAATTGTGTTCCTATTATAACAAAGTACGATTCAGAGCAGCCTGTTTTTTAGTTTAGTTAAAAGCCATCGAATTGGGTTTCCGGGTAGTGCTCGTGTTAGGTTAAGAATGGCCAGGGACGGCTAGATTCGTTAGGGTTACGTTAATGTTAAGTTATGGTTATGATTAGCACTAGAGCAAGAGCCAGAGACCCAGTAGGTTGTAATTCAGAGTAGTCTGACCAAGATATAAAACTTTTTTCTCTACAGAATTCAATTGTACATTTGGAAATCGTAATTTCACGTTACCGGATAGTGCGTATGGGTTAGGTTAGGAATTGGGGAGATTAGGTTAAAATAATTCAAGTGAAGCAATTCCTTTTAGAAAGGCTGAGGGCTCTCAAAACACATTACAGGATTTAGTAATAAATAGCTATATATCGATTTCGGAGACCCTATGAAGAAATAAATTTTAATGTGGATGCGCTTTTGGGCTTGATACGCGAATTTTTTGGGTGGCCATTTTTGGTTACCTGGATTGCATATGGGTTGGGTTAGATTAGGTTAGATCGGGGCAGAATTACGGACAGGTTATTACGTTAGGCTAGGTTACATTTAGGGTTAACGACGGGATACTACGATGAATGAATGTGATAATAAGTACCAATCGAATGACGGCTAAAACCTGAGACGAAAAAATTCTACTTCTATTCATTGATGGATTATGAGTATTTGGCGCCATGGAAATACGTTATGGTGTAGAATATTTAAAAAGTAACTGTGTGTCAAGTTTCGAAATTGTCAGGAAACTTGTTTGAAAAAATATCTCATTTGGTATCTGTTGAGTTGTTGATAGAAGAATTTAGCCGCAATTGAATGCTTTCTGTTTTTTGTTTTTTCCCCTGTCGTGAACACGTAATTTTGCTAACCGGAATCTGTACGAATCCAAACCGAGAGAGTTTTATATTGTGAACACTTGTATATTTCTCTTATGCTAAAAATCCTGACAACTAAAACATTTATTTTACGAGGATAGGCGGAAGCAACGTACAGGTCCATCACCTCATAGACCACATGAAGAAATCTCACCATAAATTGTGGCATAAATTTAGAGCTCATACATAATTTCTGTTTGCTCATTTTCGGTTACAGCAGAGAGTACATGCCTTAGATTAGGCTAGATAGGGATAGGAGCCGATCAGGTTATGTAAAATAGTGTTAGGTTAGAGTTAGGCTTAAGGACGGGTCCTTTCTTATCCTTTCTTTTTTTCTCAGTTTCATTGTTCTAACGTTTTTCTTTCGAGCAAAGAGGAGAGACAGTCGTCAAATAGTTTTTTGGGGAAGTTATTGTGATTCAGAGGAGCTTTTGGAGGATAAAAATAGTTATTTTATTACCGCGTACAAATGTAGATTTGCGATTTTCGGATTCTAGGGTTTCAGACATTCTACCTACTGATAAAATGAGTTTAGGATTTTCCGATCTTTTTTCCATAAATTTTACAAATTTTTTTTTCTAGTAAAGAGAAAAACCAAATAAATTGGTTCTTTTAGGGCAGAGCTATCCTTATTTGAAGTGAAAGTGTAAAGAAGAGATACATAAACAATACAGTGATGGTAATTTTAAAAGATATGAAATTTACCACATATTTGAACCACCGATGTAAAAATCAAATCCCCTTCTGCACACGAATATAAACTAAACCTTGAAACTGTTTAACGATGATTAATAAGATCGTATTAAATTAATTTGACACCTTACAGTTATCAAACCAGACACACGCTGGATATATATAACACCGTAACAGTTATGAAAAAAGTTTTATTTCATAAATCAAGGAAGGTAGGAAAATTTGGGAAATATTAGTTATTGTCGGTTTTTCTTGACTCCTTATCTACGTATATATTTTTGATATTTCAAACCTGGATGCATCCAGTTGTTCTATTTTTATTTTTACGAGGGTTCGCAGCAGCAAAAGTCATATCGACCCCCGGGGCGCCGGTGTTTTTGAAAAGAAAAAACATTCGTACGTAGTCTCTAAATATTTTGTAAGTAGGTAGGGTACGAACGCAGGGCTGCTGGGATTGAATCCGGGACCTCCTTACAGTAATCACCGCCTTGACCCTTCTTGTTTCTAATTTTGTTTTAATTAATAAAAATATATATTTTAGTTGGTACTATTAACCAAAGTAATTATTTCAAGTGATGTATTATTATTTTTGCAAATTATGGTTGAATTGAAAAATCAGTGTCGCCAGCGGGATTCGCACCCACGGAAACTTAACTTAACTGAAAGAGAAACGTAACTGGTAAAACTATGAACTAATCCGAATGTCGTGGGTTCGAGTCCCGTTCGTGACACTAATTCTCCGACTCAACTATACTTTGCAAAACATGAAAAATCATTTTTTTTTTCTCAAATTGATGACTACTTTTAAAAAGGCAAAATAAAAAATTAACGGTTTGCTGGAAAATGCCTCAATCAGGCCTTAAATTCCAACTAGGCGTACTTCATTTTCGGACAAAATTACGAAACAGTTTTTTCCTCGGTTTAAACGGTGCAACTCCTTGAATCAGTAGATTAGAAAACCTGCATAACGCTGATAAAAACAAAAGTTTACTCGGGCCTTGCGTAACAATTGTGGTCGTAAATGTAAATATTAAAAAAAACCTTGTAAAACGGTGAAATCTTTTTGTTTTGTGTTTTATGCTTGGGAAATTAAGGCGCGCAATTGACCTGACAAGCCTGGGGATGTAAAGGCACACATGACAACATGGTTAGTAGCAGTTGTTTGTATCTTCACGATGTCTATCGCAAAATGAAAACCATCTGACCTTATCTTTTATGTCGTCATTTTTTCCATAGAAACCCTTATCATGTGAGGGTTTTTTTTTCAAATATATTCCTAGCGCCTAACTCACAGAGCATAAAGGCTAGAGGACCACATTACTTGCAGGTAAAATTGCTTTCATTAAAAAAACAGGCTAAAGCTGTCACATAAACGAAATGCCACCGACAAAGAGAAACCGACACGACTATTTTTCCTCTGCCTTTCTTAAGCGTCTTCAGATATTAAAAATCCTGACATTCTTCTTAACAAAGGGTTATTTTTATTTTGTACACATGTTTTCATATATTTCAGAAAAGGCTGAATTAATTCCAGTCGGGCTTATGTAATGCCAAGTAGAAAAAAAATCGTTTATTGCTTTATTTCTCTCTGAAACCAGAGCAAACAGGAAGAGATAATGATAGAACAATTTCCCCTCCGTCGTAAATAGTGGCACGTCCACCCTTCACAGTTAAGCGACAGAAGTTATCACGTACAGCAAAAGACTTATTTGCTTAAAGACAGAAAAGAGTATTATGCTTCACTTGCTTACTTTGTTTAATGTTAATTATCATGTGTTGTGATTAGTGACCGTTAATCTATAATTATTTAGAAATCGTGAGATACAGTCTGGTGTGGTGAAGGTTTCAGAAAAACATTTTCTTTATCGTGCCGCGTTTCGAACTTTATTGAAATCATCTTCAGAGCCTGGGATTTACAAGCATTGTTTACATTTAGCAAATTCATTTTGGATGTGGAAAAAAGTGAATTTATACAATGCAAAATATTTTTTTGCATATATATTCAATCAATGTATTTCTACCCACTCAAACACAGAACAACAAAAAGAAAGGAGAAACAATGTGTAGATTAGTGACCGTTAATCGATAATTATTGAGATATCGTGAGATACGGTCTGGTGTGATGTAGAGCATTCTTAACACGACAACAATGGCACAAGTACACAGAGACAAACACTTTGAGCACTGAAGATGATCTCAATAAAAGTTCGAAACGTCGGCACGATAAAGGAAATGTTTTTCTGAAACCTTCATCACACCAGACCGCATCTCACAATTTTTAAATAATAATTGTTAATTATTATGAGAAATTAGTCGTGTAATTACTCACAATAACAGTAAACAAAGTAAGAAAGAAAGAAACGAGATTTTTTCTACTTGGCATTGCACAAGCCCGACTGGAATTGTTCAGCCTTTTCTAAAATCTATGAATACATGTGTATAAAATAAAAATAACCCTTTGTTAAGAAAAATGTCAGGGTTTTTAATATCCTAAGACGGTTTAAGAAAGGGAGAGGATAAATAATCGTGCCGGTTTCTCTTTGTCGGTGACATTTCGTCTTATATGACGGTTTAGGCTTTTTTTTTATGAAAGAAAATTTACCTGCTAGTAATAAGGTCCTCTAGCCTTTATGCTCTTTGAGCTAGGCGCTAGGAATATATTTGAAACAAAAAACCATCACATGATAAGGGTTTCTATGGAAAAAAATTACGACACGCAAAGATAAGGTCAGATGGTTTTCATTTTGCGATAGACATCGTGAAGATACAAACAACTGCTACTAACCATGTTGTCATGTGTGCCTTTACATGCCCAGGCTTGTCAGGTCAATTGCGCGCCTTAATTTCCCAAGCATAAAACACAAAACAAAAAGATTTCACCGTTTTACAAGGTTTTTTTTTATATTTACATTTCCAACCACAATTGTTACGCAAGGCTCGAGTAAACTTTTGTTTTTATCAGCGTTATGCAGGTTTTCTAATCTACTGATTCAAGGAGTTGAACCGTTTAAACCGAGGAAAAAATTATTTCGTAATTTTGTCTGAAATTGATACGCCGAGTTGGAATTTAATGTTTGATTAAGACATTTTCCAGCAAACCGTTAATTTTTTATTTTGCCTTTTTAAAAGTAGGTAAGTAGTATACATCACTTGAAATAATTACTTTGCACTTATACCAGTTTACTTGTACCATCTAAAATATATATTTACATTAATTAAAAAATATATATTAGAAACTAGAAGAGGTAGTCGGTGGCCGCAAAGGTTAAAGCACTCATGGTTTGTTAGGGTTCGAAATCCAGCAGCCCTACATGTACTTACAATTGTTTTTTTTCCAAAAACACCGGCACCCTGACGTTTGATTTGACCTTATTTTTTAACAACTTTCCGAAACTTCATGGACTCCGAGGCGAGGACAAATTGTCACCTCAACTTCTTCAGCGTCGGCGTCCTCAAAGATAAATCGATAAAAACCGTTCCAGCACATTATATAAACGCTTAAAAACTATGGACCACCAATCATACGATGGTTTAAGAATGGTCAGAGTTTCTGCACGAAAAAAACATGAATCGTCAAACATTATTTAAATAATTTGTAACAAATACTGAAACACCTTCGTCCTGGCAACTTTGTCATTCTTCAAAGGGAAAATACAAAAAATCGTTTTAAAAAGTTACAGCTAAATGAACAATCCATTCACTATCTTCGAGAATATGGAAAATCAATCGAAACAGAGTTTTAATGTTGAATCAACGACATATAGATTTCCGGTAGAGTTCGAAAAGTTCCAGGACCTTTCTTTATAGCTTTCAAGGTAATTACTAATGTTTTTTGTTTTTTTGAGAGTGAATAAGTTGAATATTAAATATTCATAAGTTACCTCGGGTGCTCGAATTACCAAATTATCTCTCGTTTAAGACCCAAATATGCGCTGGGACAGAGGTAAAGATTGTTTAAATACAAAACTCAACCCACGATGAAAATGCGTGTTTTTCTAAAAGACAAAGACAAAGTTCACCTGGTGCAAATTCTCTACACGTTCTATTTAAATTTTATTTTAATAAAGTGTGATACAATATTGCTTAACAATTAGGAGACATCTTATACGATAATAAAAAAATGTAGAGTTGCCATCTTCTTATCTTTACGAGCTATTAAACAAATAAGTTATTTAAACATTGATATATGACAAAATTGACACGGCCGTGACTTGTTTAGACTGTTTTTAATGAAAATTCATCCAAACTGTCGTGAGAAGTGATCAATTTATATCAGTTAGTCTTGTTCCATCCCTAACCATATGACGTTGAATACAATCAAATTCATTCCAGCTCAATTTGTTGGGTCAGAAGAGCTAAAGATTTATGCCCATCGCATGACGTAAAAATTAAGCTACGGAATATAAATCGGCTATTAGTTTAAAATAATAGGAAAAATATAGTTTTCTAAATCGTACCCGGGGTCAATTTAATATGTGTATTTTTTTCTCATTATTTTTAGCTGTAAATCGATCCAATTTTAACATTTGTTCATTAAACAGGTACTTGGTGAATCCAAAGGCAGGGCCAGGAGGCCTTTTATGCTATGTTTGTTCTTCAAATATGCTGACATCTTAATTTTTTGACATTGATTATTCAAAAATCGTGAGATGCGGTCTGCTGTTACGTAGTTTCAGAAAAACGTTTTCTTTGTCGTGCCAACATACAATAATTTTTTTTTTTTATTCAATCAAAGTATTCGTTTTCTGCGTAAGTATGCCATTCTTGCAAAAAGAAACATTTTGTGTGAGTATAAATACATTGATTGAATATAAGAAATATTTTTTGCATTGTATAAATACACTTTTTTCCAAATCCTACATGTATTTGTTAAATTTAAACACTGCGTGTAAATCCCAGGCCCCGAAGATGATCTCAATAAAGATCGAAACGTTGGCACGACAAAGAAAATGTTTTTCTGAAACCTACATCACACTAGAACGCATCTCACGATTTCCAAATAATCATAGACTAACGGCCACTAATCACCACACATTTTTTGACATTATTATGTGGTTCAAAATAGTTCAGAATAGTAAAAGAAAGAGAAGAAGTAGAAGAAGAAGAAGAAGTAATAAAAGAAGAAGAAGAAGATGTAGAAGTAGAAGAAGAAGTAGTAGTAGAATAAGAAGTAGAAGTATAAGAAGAAGAATAAGAAGAAGTAGAAGAAAAAAGTAGAAGAAGAAGAAGAAGAAGAAGAAGAAGAGAGAGAGAGAGAGAGAGAGAGAGAGAGAGAGAGAGAGTGTGAGAGAGGGGGGATAGAGAAAGAAAATTGAGAGAAAGGAGGGAAGAAGAATTTAATGAAAATTATTCAAATGATAAACTGATAAAAATGTAAAAAGGTTTAATTCTCGTCCCTGTATGACGACTGCTTTGTTATTTTCTAATGAAAAGTACTTTATTTTTTACTGCTCTACAGTTTGAAAGCCTTATTTCCACTTGGACTTAAATATATAAGAAACGAATATTTCAGAATGTATTTTTTAACAAAATACATGACTGAATTTGAAGAGCAAATCATATACAAATAAATATGAAGCGATGCCATTCTGCCCCAGGGATTCCTCTGCATGAATGTCACCAGCTTTGATGTAAATTTAACTTATTATCTTATCATTGCGAAAACTGCAAAAACTGAAAAAGGCACAAAACTGTTTAGGCAGGTTTATATAAATATTGCGAGAAAAAAAATAATCGACAGATTTTACGAGCCAGGCTTTTTAAAAAATCGTAATATCCTTTATTTAAGGTTAGTTTATTATAGAAATATACACGGTTAAAAAAATAATACACTAACTTTACACTACACGCACTATGACAAGAGTCTTCAGAGTAAGGCAAAAAACACTAAGGGAACCAAGTGATTTTTTACGTATGTATAAGTATATGCCATTAATCTTTTTTAACCATTATAAGTTAAAGCTAAATCACTAAAAATGACTGATTTACAAGGAAACCCTTCTAACAATGTATGCTCAAAACGTTATAGAAACTGGTATCATTCGAGAAGTTTTTCAAATACAAAAACTGGAGATTAAGCATAAAAATATGAAATCGAAGAGGTAAAAGTAGTCTAAAAAATAAATATTACATAGAAAAATATTTTATAGGATAAAAAACGTGCTTTCTTTGAAGGAGTTGCGGTAAAACGTGCTTGTGAGTTACTGGTCGAGAATGAGGAAGAACAAAATCCATCTTTAGTAATGATCTGCATCGTAAAAAGTTTCATTTTTAAATTTTGTTTTAAAATTTACATTTCGCAAATAGACAGGTCCAAGGGTAGTCAAATTTGAAATGCTCGCTCTCAGTAAAAGTAGAAGTATAGAATAATACTTAAGTAGAACAATAATTTTGCATTTGTAACTCTGGTTCAACGAGAAAAAAATAATTGAAAATTAGAGAGTTTGTGAGTCATGGAGCTAGCGTGAGATAGCTTAGAATTGGAAATTGTTCCAATTTTTAACTTTAACTTTTGGGAAAATTATAAAATAATTGTCTCAGCATAGACTTGGCCAGATGTAGGTGAAAAATTAGGAAAGCCCGATCTTATTCTTAACCTCGTTTCTTGAGAGGTTTTTTGCCTTCAAGAGCGGTAAAACTTTAGTAATTATTCTACCGAAAATATTTAAGCAGAAAGATAAATTCTGTTAAAGATACTGTTATCAGTGAGAAAAGTATGGCAAGGAAGCTGTGTGTTTGGGAAAAGATTCCGGATGCCGAATCAGATTTCGATGAAAGTTTGGACTTATTCTTAACTATTTACTTCCTAACCACGGGAACGCCATCGGGAAGAAATGTGTTCTATTAAAGAATTGGGATAAGGGACCCGGGTTTTATGGAGGGGTCTGTGACGAATTTTTGCAGTTTCAATTAATAAATGGGATTTGGAGGTCTGTGCGGATGGTAAGGTAGAATACGAAGTTCCTTGGGCAATTGTTTTAAAAATTTTGGACTTTGGAAGTTTTAATGGTTAGTTGGACCGCAGCAGTTCAATTCTGCCTAGATCGTTTGTATTAATGGCTTTGAGTACTTTATATCGCCTGTCAAGTTTTATTATTTCGTGTCGATTGTGGGGGTTCCGAGTCTTTTGACGTTGCTAAGTCCCAAACTGCGGACGACATTGTTTGCTACTTGAACAACAACAATGATGCTTTCTGTTTTAAAGGTCATGGATCATTACAGTAATGTATGTTTGCGAATGGGTTAGCGTCGGAAAATGAGGAATAAGAAACATAGGGACTTTACATAGTAAGAAGTTCAACTTTTTAAAATTTTGCGTTTAAAATTTGTGTCAAGCTTGGAAGACACGACCTTATCATGATGGTTGAAAATAATTCCCATAATAAAATACTTAAGTGGTACAATAATTCTGCGACGATGACACGGGCGTTAATTAGAAAAAAAAAGAAAAGTAGAGAGTTTGTGAGTTAAGGAGCGTAGGATAGCTGACACTTGGAAAGCGTTCCAATTTTTAAATTTATTTTTTGAAAAATTATAAAATAATTGACTTTTAGAAGTAAAGAAAATGATAGACTTGGCCAGAAGTAGTTGAAAAAATTTATATGGCACGATCTTATTTTTACAACATTTGTTTCTTCAGACTTTAAACAAAATTGTGGACAGAACGAGGTTTTGGAATTGCAGAGGCATTGTGGCAAGATGTTCAGATGAAATTTTGAAAGGCTCTATCTCTTTTCAACCTTAGTTTCTTGAAAGGATTTTTTAAAAGAATTTATGGACGGTAAAATCATTTAAGAGGAAAGGTAATTTTGTTTTAAGATACTGCGAAAAATTTTATTGTAAGGAGAGCTGGATAGTGGTGCTTTGAAAAATTTGAAAGGCTCGACTTATTCTTAGCCTTAATTTATTGACAAAAGGTTTTTTCAGAGATTATGAGCGGTAAAATTCTTTGAAGTATCCAACAAAGCACATAATTTTTTGCAGAAAGCTAATTCTACTTTGGTAGGACTGTTTTTGGGACCAAATGATTTTTTTTTTTTACATTTTTCATATATATTTTACACAAGATAAAACTTGACTTTTGTCGATGTTAAGTCCGAAATTGCGGGGGTTGTCTTTAGGACTTGTATCATTGCAGTAAAATATGTTGGTGAGTGCCCACCAACAAAATCCTTCAGTAGGGACATTCTATTTATTACACAGAAGACAAACATTTTGAGCCCTGAAGATGATCTCAATAAACATCGAAACGTTGGGACGGTGAAGAAAACGTTTTTCTGAAACCTACATCACACCAGACCGCATCTCACGATTTTTGAATAATTATTCTACTTATTGTTAGTAAGAAGTTAAAATCTTAATTTCTGAAAAATTATATTATATTGACTTTTAGAAAAAAAAACACAAATTTGGTCAGACGTAGTTGAAAATGTTGGAAGACACAATGTTATTCTTAACGTCTGTTTCTTGAGACTTAAAAAAAAATTTTTTTTTGGAGGGTAAAATCTATTTAGTATTCTACAGAAAATGTTAAAGCAGAAAGAAAAATTCTGTTTTAAGATACTGTTATCAGCGAGAAAGTATGCTAAAGAGAGTTTGTTAGTGGAGCGAGTTTTTTGGATTGCCGAAGCGGAGTTTTAGCCATATAGATGAAAATTTGTAAGTATTCTTAAACTCAGTTTATTGACAGAAGGTTTTTTTTTAGAAATTTACGAACGCTAAAACTCTGAAATATTCCAAAGAACACATTATTCAAACATAGAAATTATTTATAGTTTTGAGGGAGTAGGACAGTTTTTAGGACCAAATAATGCATTTTTAAATTTTTTCTCTTTTCAGTAGCCTTTTCTCTACAACTCTTCGTTTATTGAAACGGATATTTTTTTAAAACTTATTAGACACAAAATAGGCGAACAATCGTAGAAAGCAATTTTTAAGTGTTCTTATTTAACCACTCTAATATGTAAAATTTAGTTCGAACTTTACATTGTTACCAAAAATTAACGATTTATTTTAAAAATCCCTAGTTAAGAATTTTTATTACTCCAAGAGAACAAACCGGTTTTATCAGGCAAAATAGATTTTGAGAAAATGTTTCGAAAAAATGGTAAACTGTGTGGTTTTCTCTTTCATCGACAAAACGGACTTTAAAATCCCTGAAATAAGGCAAATTTTCTATTTTGAGCCTGAAACTGTAAAATAGTTTAGTAGAAAAGTAGTTTTTTTACACATTATATATGTAAAAGATGATAGATCAAAGAGACTAAGGGTTCTCGAATGGCAGTTCATCATGGGGATATACATGAAAGCGTTTGATTCGCAAACTGACAAAATTATTTCAACCACTTTTAAATCTGGAAATTTCATGGAGCAAGTTTTATCTTCTGCAAAATAGACTTTCGTTTAATATACAGCATCTTCGGCTACCCGTGTTACGTTCTTTGCCTGCATTCAAAATGGAACCCGAAAGTGATCTAACTTCGGTCCGAATCTCTCCAGTTTCGGAGTTATTCCATTTTTCTATATTTTTTAAGATTTCACGGCCTTAGTTCAAATTAACAACGATGACTCAAAATTAAAAAGATTTTGCACAAAATCCGTTGACACCATTGAAATATAAATAATATAAATAAATGAAATATAAATAAATCAATTCAAAATCTAAATTTTTTTTTTTTAATTTTCCACCTTTCAAATCCGTCAGTCACGGTTTTTTCCTTTCCTCCATCAATTTCTTCATCTTTGTAAAAAGTAATAAAAAAATCAAATACACCACTCAAAATGATGGAATACCTTTTCTGAAATTTGCTGATCTCTAAGATTGGAAATAGTAGTTAAAAATTACCATAGTATGTTTTTCAACTTTGAAAAAAAAATTTTTTTAAGTTCCACTACTAAAACGCTTATTTAACGTTAACGTGAACGTTAAGGTTTACAATTTTCGTATTGATCACATCTTATTGGAAATTTTAAGTAGTTGTCCACGGTATGAACAGATTTGTCCAAAAACGTTTAGTTTTGGAGTTATCATTGTTTATTTGAAGCAAGGTCTTAAAAAATCAGATAATGTGGAATAACTCCGAAACTGTTAATAAAGTACTTTTTGGTTCTATTTTGAATGTAGAATCTACTGGCAAAGTTTGTAACACGAGTAGCCGAACGCCCTGTTTTTGAAAAAATAAAAACAGCGTTTGGTCCGAAAAAGACCCCCCAAAGCAGAATTATTTTTCTGCTTAAATTAAGTGTTTCGTTGGATACTTCAAAGAGTTTTATCGCTCATAAAACTCCGAAAAAGCCTTCTGTCAATAAATTAAGGCTAAGAATAAGTCGAGTCTTTAAAATTTTTATCTGTATCTGAACAAAACGCTTCGGCAATCCAAATACTCGCTCCACTCACAAGCTCAACTTATAAATAAATGTGCGGCGTATAGTTACTTGATGATTATTTGGAAGTTATGAGATGCGGTCTGATGTGACGTAGTTTCAGAAAAATGTTTTCTTTATCGTGCCAACGTTTCGATCTTTATTGAGCTCATCTTCAGGGCTCAGTGTTTGTTTTCCGTGTAGATGTGTCGTTCTTGTCTGTCGTGAATTATAAATAAAATTTTTCGCAGTATCTACAAACAAAATTACATTTCCGCTTAAATGATTTTACCGTCCATAAATTCTTTTAAAAAATCCTCTCAAGAAACTAAGGTTGAGAAAGAGATCGGGCCTTCCAAACTTTCATCTGAACATCTTGCCAAAATGCTTCTGCAATTCCAAAACCTCGTTCTGTCCATAATTTTCTTTAAAGTCTGAAGAAAGAAATGTTTTAAGAATAAGATCGTGTCATATAAATTTTTTCAACTACATCTGTCCAAGTTTATGCTTTTCTTTTCTTCTAAAGGTCAATTATTTTACAATTTTTCAAAAATATAAATTTAAAAAGTGGAACGCTTTCCAAGTGTCAGCTATCCTACGCTCCTTGACTCACAAACTCTTATTTTTCAGTTTTTGTCATTGATGCGCGAGTCATCGACGCACAATTATTGTTCCACTTAAGTATTTTATTATGGGAATATATTCTTATTTTCGACGATCATGACAACATCGGGACATCCAAATTTGACTTCCTTTGAACAATTTTTGTTTAACTTTTTTCTTCGAAAAATATAAATTTTAAAACGCACAATTTAAAAAAGCAACTTTTTACTATTTAAGTCCCTACGTTTCTTATTCCTCATTTTCCGACGCTAACTCACTCCGAAACATATTTTACTGCAATGATCCAACACCTTTAAAACAGAAAGCATCATTGTTGTTTTTTAAATAGCAAACAATGTCGTCCGCATTTTGAGACTTAACAACGTCAAAACACTCAGAATCCGCACAATCGACACGAACAGACGATATAAACTACTCAAAGACATTAATACAAACGATCTGGACAGAATTTAACCAACTATTAAAGCTTCCAAAGAATGGAGTTACTTCAATCAAAAATTATTAAAATCATTGCCCAAGCAAACACGTATCCAACCTTACCATCCTGACAGACCTCCAAATCCCATTTACAACCGAAACTGCACAAAGTAGATATAGACACCTCTATAAAAGCCGGGGCCTTCATCCTATGATCCTCTCAGACAATTTTTTTTTCATAGATTTTCACGAAACATGTAACTTTTTTTAGGGCAGGCGTACAAAACGTGTCATGGGTTTTAAGTTGAGTCCTTGGATCGATGTCCAAAATTCAAAAGAAATGTCAGTGTTTTCGAGAAAGCTTACTAAAGAAGATCAAGGAATGAAATATATTCAATTTAGAAATCAAGCTACGATTTTCTCAGACGTAGTTTGTTATGAGATTTTTGTGAGATATGAAACTTTTTTAGAATGGGTGCATAAAATTTGAGATGGGGTTTTTAAGTTGAGCCGAGCACTGATGTCCAAAATACAAAAGAAATGTCATTTTTATGATGTTTTCGAGAAAACTTAACACAGGATGATCAATAAATGAAAATATGCGCAATTTAGTAAACAACTACGATCTTCTCGGGCTTTAGTTGGTTCAAAGATTTTTATGAGATATGAAATTTTTTTTAGGATGGGCGTATAAAATTTAAGAGAAGGTTTTAATGTTAGTCCTAGGTTCGGGTCTCGCTATCCAAAACCAATTCTTGCGCGGGTTCTTCAAAGTTGTTCGAATTCAATTAACATGCTGTAAATAGGGTTTTCATTTGTTGAACATCCGCGCCTGACTGCGAAATTTTGCATTCACGATTGGGAAGAAACATCTTCATCTGTTGGAACAGCTATTGAATTGAGAAATTGTTGCAGTCAGTTTTTGATTTCTTTTGGCGGGTATTCTTCACCGATTAATTAAAACAAGAAGAAGGCGTTTTAAATGCAAATTTGTTTGAGAGATAAAAAGTGGAGTGTTTCTTTCTTCTGTTCAATGGGGGGAAAAGTGATATTAACAGCGGATCCAGCTCGCCATCTACCGTCGGACGATGCAAAATTGTTCCATTTGAAAAAAAAATTGACGGCGTTTTTTATTCTTTGTACTTTTAATAGATGAGTTGTTAAAATCGTAATTTTTTGCCGGAGCCAGAAATTGTCAATGAACTCACCGTTGTCGTCAGAATATCCCCAATCTAAGGACATATCTAGGATGTAGACGGGTTCGGGTGTGCAATTCGTCTGCTCGCTTCCTCGGCGTCCGGCGATACTTTTATAAGCTGCAGACGTGGTGGGGGGCAGCAAGGAGCGTCAATTAAACAGGGCCGCGAGTCCGTTTTTCTCGACATGGCGGATCTTCGGCCCGTCGAAGTGACGGCCGTCTCGTCGGAAAATCTTCAGCTCCGTCGAGAAAAACCGGCCAAAACGAGAAAACTTCCCTCGGGGCGGATTGAATTTGACATCCCGCCGGCCGGCGACGTGACTCGATACGGCGGCGAGTATCGATTCTCGACTCGACACATCGATCCTAGCTCCAATCTACACGTGTTCCCTTCTTCGGTTGTCAAACTCAAACGTTAACAGCAGCTGTCAATCTCCCCGAACCGCCCGTCTCGCTTTTTGAAATCGGCCAGTTTTTTCTTTTCTTTTCTTTACAAAATGTCGGTTGAAGAACTCCAAAAAACTATCGCAGGCCTTAGAAACGAATTGGAAAAGGAGAAGTCAAAAAACGATGTCATCTCCAGGGGCAAAATAGAAGAAATGTCGAGTGAAGTCGTCGACTCCAATCCTTACAGGTAGGCACTTTCTCATGAAATTTGACAAAACGGCTGTAGCGTGGATTAAATTTTGGCAGCTTTACTCATTTTAAATATTGACACATTATTTCTGTAATTATTTCATATTATAGTGAAAACATTGCACGACCTGCTTCAATGAACCATCGAGTCATATCTATCTAGCCTAGGGCTTTCCAAACTTTTTAGCCATGTGACCCCTCTCATTCATACACTGACAGGCAAAAATCCACCCAATTTTTTTTTCGTTAAAAGAAAATTCTGCCATCAATTTGTCTAATTGTTTTTATCAATAAATAATTGTTTATGCTATGTTTTAATTATTTAGAAATTGTGAGATGCTGTCTGGTGTGATGTAGGTTTCAGAAAACTATTTTCTTTATCGTGCCAACGTTTCGATCTTTATTGAGATCTTCTTCAGGCTCGAAGTGTTTGTCTTCTGTGTAATTGTGTCATTCTTAAGTGTCATGTTGAGAGTGCTATGTTTTAAATTAGCAATGTCATTTGCAAGTAAACTCTTAATCCTTAATCCAAAACAATGATAAAGGATTTTTCAATGTCTACTTTTTACGGAATTTAAAATGTTTATGCAGTCTCATTTGCAATTTGAAGTAATACACTGTTTAGTTTCATCTTTGTTTTCATCATTTCAGTTTTTAAACTGAAATATGTCACTTTGTGTTGAGGTTGTTGCATGTGGTGAGGCACTTATTGAAGATTCCATCAAGTATGTGGCGCTTGCCATCAGAGTTCCTTACAAAACACTGTGCAACGCCATTAGACGTTTTTGAGAAACTGGGTTCTACCATAGAAGTTTGGGTTCTGGACTTCCTAGGGTAACAGGATGATGGTTTTTTGACTTTGAGAATTTTGCGAAACTGGGACCTTACTGTTGTGCAAGCGATTCATCAACTCTAGGAAGTTTGTTTGAATTTTTGAACGCACGGCTCGAAGAAGATCAAATCAGTATGGACAGATGACTTTTCGTCCGTTGGAGAGTCGTACAGAATTGGTTGTTCTTCGTGTGTTTGAAAGTGACTCGCCATGTGGATGAAATTTTGGAACATAATGTGTAACTTATGCTCGATGAAATCAGTACCAATCTTATTCTAATGTAAAGTAATGCTCATCTACATGTCCTTCGTATAGTAAAACTGCACCTTCAACAACATAACATCAGAGTCTTATCATGGCTAGCCCGTTCTCCAGACTTGAACCCCATCGAATATTTATGGGATAACCTCAAAAGACAAGTCCATCACTTCCTGATACACTCCATGATCTTGAAAGGACTCTTCGTGAAGAAGTGGCTACCTCCAGCAAAAAAAAGTTTCCTGGTAGAAAGTATGCCGAGGTGTCTTCGAGATGTAATTAAGGCTTCCCATATCAACACATAGTATTGTTAAAAGTCTTGTCTTCATTGGCTGGGATTTGATATAAATAATAATTTGCACAGACTCATCTTAAGCGGACCAGAGTTTGGGAAGTTTCAATCTAGCCCTTAGTCGTAGTGTACATCAAATCTACCATTGCATGGATGCTCAGATTGCATAATGACCCATTGGGGCTGCTGTGGTGAATCCTTGATTTTCTGATCTGTGTAAGGTTGAATACGAAGTAGGGTGTTTGGCAGCGGTCTGAAGGTTTTGGACTGGAGCGACTGGATTCTCTGGAGGATGAGATGTTCGGTTGAACCCACGAGGCATTTGCTTTGTAGTGAGAGTTTCACTCTGTCGTCTAGCTTTAAGTCAGTTTTAATTTTTTGAGCTAAGTGTTGGGGTTCCCAAGTAAGTCTTTTGACCTTAGTTAGATCCTTACTTGAGTTCACAGAAACATCTAGACTAACCAAAGATGACAAAATGCATCTAACAGACCAACCCACTGGGTTTAGGAACCAAAGTGACAGATTACCAAATGTCATGTTCATCACCCTGACAGAAATGACACAATAAATATTAACATGTTTATGAAGTGGATACATTTTTTTTTGTGTGTGTTTTGTATTTTCGCTTATTGACAAATAGCATTGGCTTTGATCATTAGCTTAGGGATTTGTTAGATTAACTCATAGTTAGGGTTAGTGATGTGTTTACATGTCCAAAATTAAATGTTTTACATTAAATTTAATGCCGATGATTTTCACCTATTAGAATATAATTTTGTAATATCAAATGTAATGACAAAGACCAAGAAATAGACATGTACGTGGGGTGTGTAAAGAAGTATTTTAAAAAACGTATGTATGATATGATATGATACTTGGTCACCCTCGTTGGTTTGTCAACTACTTTTACATAAAATAATGAGATAAAATATATACAGTTGAACTTCCGAAGGGATTCCAAGAAAGTCTTTTTTGTAAATTCCCAAATAGTGGATGACATTGGTTATGCGTAGAGGAAGAGAGTTTTTGTACAGGATGAAAATGGCCAAGGGTGAAAATTGTTTGCTAGAATTTGGTTTTGTTGCTTCTGATCCTCTATTTAGATCCTAATTTAGCACTTGATCAATGTGGGGAGTCTTAACCCATTTGTAGTTTTATTTTTGTGGGCTTAACAGTGCTTCTGCAAGTTCCCCTTACGGATTGAGCTGTTCATAAGGGTCTCCTTATTTTTTCCCTGGATATGTTAAAGGTGGGTTTAGACATTTTTTCAAGGTGATATGTCAATGGGCAATGAATTATGAGATTTTTCATGCTTAAAAAGCAACGAGACAGTATACATACTCGCGTAAAAAAAGGATCCTTGGGGCACAAAAGTCAATTTTTTCCAGTATTTGTAAAACAAATAAAATTCAGAGTTGTTCTTGTTATTAGTCTTATTTGTACTAACTGGCAAAATTCTTATGGACTGATATGATAGAAAATTATTTTATTTACAATGTTGCATTGATATTAATTAACTGAGTAAAGCTGCCAATACTTTGACATTTTATATTTTAAAATAAGGTGAATTTACACAATATGTATTAGTTGTATTTGTTTTATAGTCGTTTAATGGCTCTGAAAAGAATGGGAATTGTTTCTAATTATGAGAAAATTCGTAATTTTTCGGTCGCAGTTGTCGGAGTCGGAGGGGTTGGCAGTGTCACTGCTGAAATGCTTACTCGATGCGGTATTGGAAAGGTAAATTGTTTTATCAATAATTTTATATCTAAGTTTTTCCATTATTTTCTTTCCTTTTAGTTTAGTTATTTTTAGAACGCATTTAGGCTATTTATTGATTAAGTTCTAATACCTACTAAGTGAACCATTTACAAATTATGACTTTTCTTTTCAACAGCCATATTCTTTGAAGTTGCACGTAGTGAATTAGATTAGTCTTTTGTTTCATCGCTTATACTTTAAAATGAAAGTAGTTATTAACTACAATCAAAATAGTCAAATAAAATAATTTGAGTTTTAGTTTTAAAAGCCTAACTATATATCATGTGCATGATGTTGGCTGTAATGATGATTATGTAATTTTTTTTTTCAGCTGATACTGTACGATTATGACAAAGTAGAATTAGCAAATATGAACAGACTGTTCTTTCAGCCACACCAGGCTGGTCTTTCAAAAGTTGAAGCTGCCGCTAGAACACTGTCATTTATCAATCCAGATGTTGTGATTGAAACTCATAATTACAACATCACTACTGTTGACAACTTCAATCAGTTCATGGAGAGCATTGAGTAAGGTTTTTTTATAAGTTTACATATAGGATAATTTATGATATAAGATGTTTTTCAATTTTGTAGGCATGGTGGAGTAGAATCAGGCACTGCAGTGGACATCGTGCTCAGTTGTGTTGACAATTTTGAAGCACGAATGGCCATAAATGCAGCATGTAATGAACTCAATTTACCTTGGTTTGAGTCTGGAGTGGCTGAAAATGCAGTTTCAGGTCACATACAATTAATTATACCTGGAGAAACAGCTTGTTTTGCGGTTGGTTGTATATTATTTTCTAATTTGAACATTCTGAAACAACTTTGGGTAACTGATGTTATTTTAGTGTGCACCTCCTCTCCTCGTTGCGTCTGGAATTGATGAAAAATCGTTAAAAAAAGATGGGGTTTGTGCTGCAAGTTTACCTACTACTATGGGAATTGTCGCAGGGTTTTTAGTGCAGAATACTTTAAAGTAATTATAATAATTAGTAAATTTTATAATTTTTTCATGTTGTCTTTCGATATGTCATCAGTGTAGGGTTGTAATTAGGAAACTAATTTATTTTCTTTGTAACACTTTCAAACTCTGACTAGTTTCCTCTTCAGCATCATGTGTGAACATAGAACATTGAATTAATGATATATAACCTAACTCATCCCTAACCTTAACATTAACCTTACCTGGCAAGTCCTTAACCCAACTAAATCTAACATAACTTAATAAAAAAACCTAATACACCGTTTATAGGCCCAAAACTATTCATGCAAAAACTTGAGTCTCATGTTATGGACTTTGTAATATGGTCATTTGCAATCATTTTGGTTTCAGCTTTTTATTCATTAATTAGGTGTTATTCATTATCCACTTCAATCAAGGATGTTACTTAGCCCTAATTAACCTAACACATCCATAACCCAACCCAATCTAACTTATCCCTAACTTGTCTTTTATTTATAATTATTTATTATGGGCATATTTCTTTATTATAATATTAGCTTTTTTAAAATTCCTCTATACTTGAAAATAGTGTTTCGGTTGATAGCACTTAAGTTAAAGCATGTATCTGCTGTTAGCATGGGGTTTAAAACATTATATCAAATAATAATGCCCCCACTGAAAAGTAAATCCACAGTATTTTATGTAGTTATCTCTACTGTTCTATTCTGTTTGGGGTTATAAATGATAACCTAATCAAACCCCTTGTCAGTAACAAAAATGCTCACAAGACATAACATTTATTCCGAGAATTTATTGGGTAAGAGACCTGCAATTAGGTTGTTTATGATTATTTTGGTCTACCTAACTTCACTGGTCAGGAGAAAAGGTGGCTTTGGTCGACAAGTAGTTAGGCCATCCAACTGTATTTGCCCAGGTATTTTTACTTCAAAATCATATATAAAAATTGTTTTACTCCTTGTTTGAAATGCCCAACGAGTAGTTCAACATAAAACCCTCTTTGTATGACAGGAATTGCTTTACTTTGGTATGTATTTTTAATTACAACCCTACACTTTAAAATAATTTTTGCACATTTTTTGTGTGAATTGTTTGATGTCCATATTCCTTGGTGCACAATTGGTGCAAATTTTTGTCTGTTTTAGAAAATTGCTTGCATTCGGCGAAGTTACAAAATATTTAGGATATAGTGCACTCAATGATTTTTTTCCTACAATGGAATTAAGAGCTAATCCACAGTGCGATGATTCATTCTGCAGAAAACGACAAGAAGAATATGCCATGAAACCAAAAGAAGTTAAATCAAAGGAAAATAAATCCGATGTTGTAGTGCATGAAGACAATGATTGGGGTAATTTGTTTTTGTAAATTTTTAACAACTCATTCAATTAAATAAGGGGTGTTGGTGGGTGCGAGGTTTCGGCTTTGACACGGTGCTCATCACTGTAAGGTCAAGGTCCCGGGTTCGAATCCAGCGGCCCTGCATTCGAACCCGACATACTTATAAATGGGCTTTTTTTTCAAAAACACCGGCACCCTGAGGGTTTATATAACCTCTGCTGTTGCGAACCCTCGTAAAAAAGCAAAAAAAAAAAAAAAAAATTAAATAATTTTTTATAATGTTTGATAACTCAGAACATTTTTTAAGGTATAACATTAGTTGATGAAACTCCTGCTGAAACCAGTGGCTTACAAAAGAAAGGTGCTGGCGATGACGTAAAATTGGCAGAAGGGCTCCACAGGCAATTTGAGCGAGACACAACCGAATTTCATGAAGCGGGAGAAACAGTAACTGTTGAGGGAAACGTTTCCATAGAAGAATTAATGGCAAAACTGAACTCTCTGTGATAAGATTTAATTTTTTTATTATGTATATGTGGGATACAAGATCTACATAAAATCGCCTCATTCCTTAGCATACAACTTTCACCACGAATATCACTTTTTATGTATTTGCTATTTCAAAATAAAAAACGTATACAATTAATACATTTAAACTTACTTTACAAGTAAGATGAACTGATATGTACAATTGTTATTGTGGAATGTAAATTTTTAAATTTTATTTTTTTTACTTTTGAACTGTAGCCTAGAATTGATATTTTACATGGAATTGCTTATTAGTTAAATAATCTGGTGGCAAAATGAAAATGATGGCCACCACATACAGGTTAAAATTATGGGTCAACATTTATAAAAAAAATTTAAAATTTGCAAAAGGTCAAGATCATCAAATCATATAGGTTTATTTTCAATATTTTACTTTAAATTAATACAGCACAAAAATTTTATTTTACTTTAAGTGATAATATAAAGTATTCTTATCTGTCTTGTTTTACATTATGGCTCGTTAGTGGAAAAAGTGTTTTTGATACTTTACTTTTTAAAGTTTGTCTCTACTGTATTTAATAAGTGTTATTATTTATGTAAATGGAGAAACCGTTAGAACAACATTTTAAATTTTATGTTCAAATTAATTACTTGTTAAACTGTACTACATGGATGATTTATCTAAAAGGTCAAAAAATGAAATTGTTAATAGAAAATTCAATTACAAGTGTTATCTACTTGAGAGAAATGGCTTTCTTTATTTCAAGATCCAAAAATTACAGGCAATTTTCATTTTGGCTATAATTAATAAATGCTGTTTATCCTACTTGACATTCATTTCAGAGGTAAAGCTATCAAGTAAAAAGGGATTTGAAGGTCTTGGGCAATGGTTCGAGGGGTTTTGGATTAAAGCAATTGGATCCTTCAGAGGATCCACACTTCGTCAAACCCACGAGGCACTTGTTTTGTAGTGAGAGTTTCATTCTGTCATCAAATTTTAAGTCAGTTTTAATTTTTTGAGCATTGTTGGGGTTTGCCTTTAATTTGATCCTTGACATATCCACAACTCATTGTTTCGCATTACATTTAATAATGAAGATTTTTCACCTGTTGGAATATAATTTTTTTAATAACGTCAAGGTAATGAAAATACCAAGAAATAGACATACACATGGAGTGAGTAAAGAAGTAGTTTAAAAAAGATATAAATGATACTTGATCACTTTAGTTGGTCTGTCTACTACTGTACATAAAACAATAAGATAAGTATATACAGTGAAATCCCTCTATAAATGGACCCACCACTAGGAAGAACTTTCTGTCCATTCAGGTAAGATGTAAAATGTCAAGTACAGTGTAGGGTGCAAAGAGTGGAGAATTGTTGCAGAAGTGATGGAAGGTGATATAGTCTTATTGAGTGTGTTCCTCCCGTAATTAAAGCTCTGGAGGTATCTGAAGCCGGTACTGGATGAGAGTCTGCTGAAAATGTGAGGTACAGTTGCCAGAACCCAAATTTATGGAAAAGGAAAATTGTCACGATAAATGTTAACTTTTTTTGAGCTGGATACACAATTTTTTGCATTTGCGCCATACCAGCAAGTACGTATGAGTTTTGATTAGGTTAGGTTGGATTGGATTAGGGTCTTGTTAGTTTAGGTTCGACAAGGTTAGGTAAAATTAGGTTATACCATCCCTCTGGTGTTAGTATGTATAAGTAGCAGATTATAAATTAATCATTAGAATTTAATGTTTTAATTACATAGATGTAGTGATGGAGGATATTGGTTCGTATTTTACATTGGGTGATTTTATGATGAGATTAGTATGCCTTTTAGCAAGGAAAGCACTCGAGGAAATGTAACGATGTCGCATCCTATAGCACTGTCGAATGGTAGTGATGTCGCCTAAAAACGAATTGACGGGATGAAAAGTGGTTACTAGCAAATAAGAAGTAAAGAGGAAAATAGGAAAAGTTGATTGAATTTTCCAGGCTTTTCCGACTAAGAACTGTAACTGTAAATGTTAATCCCTGAAAGTTACGTTTTCATTGAGGCAACACGAGAATAAAAGGAGTGGAAAGAATGAACGAGATCACTAAACAGAAGGGAAAAAAAGAACGATGTTCAAGAAAAAGTAAATTTAACTAGAAACAAAAAAAAATGTGATCTTGCAAGTTAACCTACTATAATAAGAAATATTAATTGCTGTAACTTTCTCTTTTAATGGCATTTTGACTGAATCGTTCAATGAGACAATGAACGATTCATTGTTCATTCGCGAACCAGTTCCTACGATTCCCCACGCGGGCTCAGAGCCTCAGATGTTCGAAATAAATCCCTTGTTTATTGTAAAAATAACTTTTATGTTGATGTTAACGTTATGATATTGTTTATGTAAAATGTCAGCCTCAAACATTTGTGTCTTAATCAATGAAATTCCAACGGAAATAGTCATCACATATTTTGAGTGAGTATTCTTGAGAAACACAAAAATGAGTTTGCTCTAATGCACTGTATGGAGTTTATACGAGGGGTTTTAGTTTTAATAAATGTTTTCTCATAATTCACAACGATAAAAACCGGTTTAAAATTAATGAAGTCAGTTTTAAAAGTCGATAACAATGGACTGTCAATCAATACATAAAACTATGTATCTTTTTTTGAGTGGCTTATGTTTCTTATTAAAACGCGCACCATTCGTTTCGGAAATAGATTTTTTGTGTACTTTTGTCTCATATTGTCCCCAATTTTCTACTGTGCAATTTTTGAGTTACTCCATGGACTGCTTCTCCTGGACTCAAACTGTTTGAGACAGCCCTCTTATATTTCTCTTTAGTTGTAACACAGGGTCTGCGGAGTGGTGATGAAACTGTTTGTTTGTCGTTTTATGACCGCCATGTTGTCAACGTCTATCCTTGGTGGTTTGGCTAGTGTGGTCCGAGGGCTTTTCTGATCTAAGTCAAGTTGCCAGAATCACCCACTGATTTTTGGCTATCCATAGTCAGATCTTGGTCTTATACGTTACACTGCGACAGTTAGGCTTTTAATGCTATCAACCAGGGTGCGAGGTCAGCACCAACCACCAACCAAGCTACAAGTCTATCTAGGCATTTACCCCCCTCGGGTCTTGGTCGCCACCAAACATAGCTATTTTTTTTATTAGGCCATACGACAAAATGATATACTAAGTACTACGTATAATAAAACACCCCTCTTTCATCAAATAATTAGAACAGAGACTCATCAACCATCCTTTCTCTAAATGTTGGACACATAATCTCTGGCCCCAAAGTAATTCTCTATGTTTCAACATTATTTGACCTATTCTTAGTCAATTGATCCATCGTCTTAAAAAGACCCACTACTGTCAGGGACCCTCCACACCAAAGGGTCTACCTAACTCGTAATTACTTATTGTGTCCAATTTATGAAAGAAACAGATAATCTACAAGAGTGTGGATGAATACAATGTTATGGAAATGAACCAAACTCTCCAGGTATCTGGAGCTAATTTGTTCAGGATCCCTTGTGCATCCCTCACCGACACCAGCCGCCACCACTGCAAAACTTATGAAAGGATAAAATAGCAGCTGAAAGTGATTACTTATCACAGGCTAGTAATGGGTAAGAAATATCTGTAAATTCTGCAGTCTACAGCACTGCCTCAAAGCTGTACAGAGGTTCCACCGAGGAAATTGATAGGGCCCAAAGTATGATTTCTTACTGGGGTCACAAAGTTCTGGCAGCAAAGCAAGTTATGGCCAAGATTGCCACGGTAATGGCATTTTGAGGAAGACCTGTGGTTAATTATATACAAGTATGAGCCGTGTATGTCATGACCTTTATATGATAGTGTAAAGAGTTTTGCTTTTGCCATCTCTGGATGCATAAATGCATCAGATTTGTCCACTGTTTATCTTTATTCAATCTATCGTACTTTACGATTGATACGCTATTATGCATTTATATTTATTTTATTTTTTTATTTAATACATGGCCTTTGTCCCAAAAGTAACTAGGTCAGTTATTAGTCAGGTATGTTCTATTCAGATCCTCCGAGAGGCTGCCTATTGAACAAGCTCTTGCTATTTGAGAGCTTCTTTGCTGATCCCACCCACAGACACTTTTAATAATGTTTTTTTATTGCATTTTTAGCATTGAAAGATTGGATAGCTGTGGTCAGGTGCGGAGGTTGAATCATTCTGGCCTAAGCTGCTTCCACTTTCTTTTCATTACTCTATAGTCCCCATGAGTCCAGGGACCCAGACACACACCGCTTTACTGAGTCAATCCAGTACATGGTATCTCACAAACAAGAGAACAGCGGGAGGGTTCATAGATCTGTCATGAACTGCTCACCTTTAATTATTTATGGTCTTTACATAACAAAAAAGAATTAAATAACAATATAAGGTTTTTTACATCTATGAATGGTTGCTTTGTTTAAGCATAACTAAGATTTTTCAATTGTTTCCTTTCTTTTTAAAGCAAAATATTATTTTTTGAATATTAAATTTTTATATTATATTTATTTCGTTTTATATTATTAAAGTCTTAATTAGTGCACTAATGCAACATATAAATTTATTATTTTTGTAGCACTTTTGGAGGTCTAACCAGCTTCCTCTTCAGTGTCATGTGAGATTGGTTACAGTCTTTATCACAAGCTACAAAAGAATAAATTTATATGCTATACTAATTCACTAATCACATATTTTAGAGTAGTGCATTTTAATGTGTTGGTAATTTTATTTTTATTTTCAGAGATAAATTGTTTATCATTTTGACACAGTATAAAAAGTCAGGCTCATTGATTCTCGTTAAGAAAGAAAACATTCGATCGCTCGAAGATCATGAAGAAGTGTACAAACTGACGTAAGTAGACTACATATTGTGAGAGATATTCAGTTACAAACCAATAATTAATATCATCCCCAATAAGAAAAAAAATTTAAAAATATATTTATAAATATATTTTATATATATATATATATAAAATATATTTAT
>CM077100.1:2832603-2850751 GCA_039619505.1 Cimex hemipterus
ATATATATATATATATATATATATATTTCCTTTTATTTCAGGTTGCTTTTAGGACAAGAGGAAAGTAGTACTTTGGCGTTTGTAAGAACAATCTCAGAACATGTAAAAATCCCCAAAAATACATTGTTTTCTATTGGTCTCAAAGATTACTCAGTGCCGACTCTAAAAGCTATAGTCAGCACGCTTAACAAAATAAAAAAATGGTATGTATCAAAGGCCAACATTAAAAAAAAAAATTGTACAA
Organism: Cimex hemipterus; assembly: GCA_039619505.1. Lineage (NCBI taxonomy): Eukaryota > Metazoa > Arthropoda > Insecta > Hemiptera > Cimicidae > Cimex > Cimex hemipterus. Next base: position 2,832,848 of record CM077100.1, read on the forward strand.
GTAAATTAAAGTATTGGGTTTTATGGAAAATAATGCAGGCTTTCATGGTTTCTTTCAATTTCCCCTCCACGTATAATATAACATGTAAAACTTTACGTTTCATGGATTATTCTTTTGTGCAAATGTCAACACTGTTTAACAATCCTCAAAACAATGTTTGTTTACAGTCGTATTTCGTTACTTGGGAATAATGGCATTCTCACCCTATAGGTGATATTTGACATCAGGAAAACAAGAACAAAAAAAACTTAGAATCAATATTAAACAAATCTAGAACTGCTTCAACCTTCATCATTATTTTATTGCTGCCTATGGATTTCGAGGGCTAATAGCTACTTTCATGTTTCGGTGGGAGTTTATAAGAGACTACAAGTCTTTTTAGTCTTCAGTAATTGTTTTATATAGCAGTCATGTTGAATCCAATTTAAAAAAATAATAAATTAAAAAAAATGGTTTTGCTATCTTTTCAATGACACATGCATAGATACATTGTGATGAAAACATAGGGCAATCAATTTTGGTTTCCATTTCATCTTGAAACCCAATCCTGTAATTTTTTATTTATTGGTAACTTTTTTCTCTATATCCACTTATATTTGTGTTTTCGTGTATTTACTATCATTTTAGGTTTACTTTGTAGTCTTCTGATAGTAGGCTTCAAAGCCTGTTTTTTGTAATAAACCAAAGATGAAAGGTCAACGGTATTGTCTAAAAATCTTCTGCAATAAATTCAATTTTGATCATGTTTTTCTTTGTTCATAATACGTGATTATAACATCTAAGTTGATAAGCACTTTTAATTCATTTTCTCATATTAATAAATTTTAATTAATTTTTTTCAGGTGATGTCCTGGGTTCTTAGGTCTAACTGATTTAATTGTTAACCATTAAACTGTGTAAAATAAAAAGCAACATTGTAATTATTCTTGCTGTTAAATAAAGAATTATATGAAATCATAACTTTTATGTTAGGTCAAGTAAGGAAAGTGTAAGTATTGTTGTTTTTTTTACAACAATAGCCTGACATGCCACCTCATATATTCCTCGAGATTTATCACCTAATACAAAATTTAAAGAAACACATAAATTTTAATGTAATTTATAATAAGAATAAATTCAAAATGCCATGACAGTAAATGCTAAAAATTGGCAATATCACCATTCATTTTTTTGGCCATTTTTGCTTCACATAGATCAGTACAGATCATGTCCAATTGGTAAATACTTTTAAATGAATTGATTATAGCTGATTTTAGAGTGAGGAGGGTTTGATGTGGGAAATTTATTGGTCACAATGCCATTTTGCTCATCATAGATTGATTGATGAGTACCGTCTCAATTTCTTTCAATTGCGGCCACTAGTCTCCTTAGGCTCCAGAAAAAAAGAACAGTGGGGATTGAACTCACGACCGTGCAGGATCTACTAGCTGAGAGTTTGACAATTTAACCACTTGCCTACCGCCCTAATAATAGTTGATTATTTACGATGATGAGTTGCAGTCTGGTGTGACGTAGGTTTAGTAAATTGTTTTCTTTATCGTGCCAATCTTTCGATCCTTCTTTAGCTCATCTTCAGGGCCTGGGATTTGTAAACATTGTTTAAATTTTACAAATACATGTAGGATGTGGAAAAAATTGAATTTATACAATACTGCAAATTTTAGACTGGATTAAGTATTTGTACTCATGTAATGTTTGTTTGTTGTAAAACAGCTTTGAGTCTAAAACTTCTATCATTGTATAAATTCAATTTTTTCCTCATCCTACATATATTTTTAAAATTTAATCAATGTTTGTAAGTCCCAGGCACTGAAGATGATTTCAATAAAGATTGAAACATTGGCACTATGAAGAAAATGTTTTTCTAAACCTACATCACACCAGACTGTATGTGACAACCGTGTCGTAATATAAACATGTTAATAAACATAAAACAGCAAAATCTCACTAGCATGCTCAACATGACACGCAAGAATGGCACAATTACAACAAAGACAAACACTTTGAGTGAGTAGAAATACTTTGGTTGAATATATAAAAAAAATATATTTTGTGTTGTATAAATTCACTTTTCCACATCCAAAATGTATTTGCTAAATGTAAACAATTTTTGTAAATCCCAGACCCTGAAGCAAAACCTTCATCACACCAGACCACATCTCAAGATTTCTAAATAATTTAATATATTTATTAATTATTCTTTTTATGGTGGTCTAGTGAGCCAAAAGTCGTGGGTTTGAACCCTGCACGTGACACTAACTTAACTCATATTAACCAAGACCATAAAAACAATAATTATTTGAAATAATTAAAATAATCAATTAGACGGCAAGACATGAATGTAATAATATATTAGTTTTATATGATCACTAAACACCACACACTAGTTTACGGGGACCAGGATCAGAGGAGTTAAAAAGCCTGAGTATGCCCGTACCCCATTCACACACTAGTTTTATATTTTTTCGTCTTTTCAAGTAAAGTTCTGGTATATTAATTATTTCGTATTAGTTATCTTGTATGTATGTTTATATTTTGTACAATTGTATAAATCTTTTTATAAATAAAATAGATTAAAAGTAAAAAGCATGTACTTCCGTGACGTCACGCGCGACGTAAATTGGGCAAAGTATGACGTAAGAGGCCGGCCCGGCTGGGCACTCCAAAGTACAAACTGACCAGCTGTTCGTCTATTTTCATCCTATTTTTCAGTCCTAAGTCGTTTGGTCCTGAACAGGTTTCCTCCGATCTTTGCGAGGAGCATCTTCAACCCGCAGGAAGTGTAATAAATCGCTGACAAAAATGAGGATTTTCCCTTTTATTAGGACTCCGTTTACGGACTTAACCGGCCATCTGTTGACCTCTCAGGAGGGCCCTTGTGCAAATCTCGAGATGAAGTTCATCAACTGTCAAGAGGCTTACGGTGAGAGGAGGGCCTTTGAAAAATGTGCAGATATCCTTGAAGATCTGAAAGAATGCTTCACCCACCAGAAACAGGTACTTGTACTAAAGCGTTATTACAATTTTTAAACAATTTTCCAAAAGGGAGGGGTTTATGAAGTAGAAAGTTTGAAGAACTTTTAAACATTAGTGGTGTTCTATTTGCGTCCCCACCATTTTTAAGAAGAGATTACTGAAAAATCTTTTTTTTGTTGATTGAGGTGGGTTTTGGAAGCCTCAAGATCTCTCAAACACTGTGGGAGCTGGAAATTCACTAAGCATAATTATTGTACACCATAATCTGATCTGGCTCAATCTCAGATTACGAACATTGGACCTACTGATGAGGCTATGAATTGGGATGGTCAGATGAGTTTGCCATGTATGATGTGGTGTTTCTTCTGTCAGAACCTATCACGTCATGGGAGATATCCTCCCAGTAAAAATCTCCCAGTAAACATCTTCCTAAATCTTCCCAAAAAATTTTTAATTTTCCTTACCATTTATAATCTCAGTCTACCTAACTACGTTTCCAATCCAGTGGGAATTACAAATCATAAAACTCATTCCCAAATCTCATAAACCGCATTTCCTACTGACTCATTGTAATATAATAACACTACATGGGAAATAAATTGTATTGCCATTAAACAATGTATGTAGCTTGTATGTATGGTATTAAAAAACCAATATGAAATTTGACATACATATACGATGTCGATTTAATATTTCATTTGCTTACAGAACATGAGGGTTTACGAAATGAGGAAGGAGAGACTTAGACAGATTAAAAGTGGAGAACTTTCCAAAGAAGAAGCCTTCTTACCCGGTCCTAAAATTGATAGTTACTAAATAGGTAACAAGTTTTGTTCCCTCAGTTTCTTTGGCTATGAGTGAAAAATGTGATTATAGAACAAAGCTTGTTTCTACATTTGTCATGTTGTAAAAAATAGATATTATGATCCAATAAAACTTGTTTCTTGTTCCGGGGTTTATTTTTTCTTGTTATGCTCTCTTGTTCATTTATTTTCTTTAGAATTTGCTATTTTAAATAGTAAGTATGTATTACATTATAGTGTGTTAAATTATTATTAAAAATTACAATTAATTAAGGTCCATTAATTCCCTCCTTTTTGCCATTTTTCAATTGTCGTGTAATTGGTTTGGATTCTCAGCGACATACGAAATGGCCACGGAGAGCTTTAGTGAAGGAAACTTCATTTTAATTAATTAAATTTACTAACTTTGTGGTCCGCTTGACCAATTAAGTACGGTTGGGATAAAAAAGTCAATCTCACGAGCAGGATTCGAACCCTCGATCTTCGGTTAGATACACAGCTGCTCTACCACTTGAACTATGATGACTTTGATTCACTCGGACATCAACTTCCTATCTCAATCCCAAAATCTCAAAACCATAATTAATTGTAATATATTAATTGGTCTAGCAGACCACGAAATTGGTGAATTTAATTATTAAAAATGTTTTCATTATAAACTCAAACTTTTAAAATCAATGTGACAGTGAAACTTAATAACAAAATATTATCATGCTATTATATTGTGTGATTGTTATAACGAGTAATTGTTTATTTATTTATTTTTTTTAAAGATAATTTTCTTATCTAATAAACATGTTATGTGAAAACCTGAGATATTTCACGGACCAGAGCATGCATATACACTCAAAAATATGCGTTAAACCAGCACTGGGTCCGTCTGTGGATTTTTGATGTTACTGAAATGTATTCGACTTTACACCATCCTTAGGAAAAGTACTGGTGTGTTTTTTGCACTTTACCGTTACAGATTAACAAAAACATCAAAGACATTATTTTACAATGTAAGTTTTTTATGAAAAAACTGTACTAGCTAAACCATCATATTTAACTGTACACAAGCTTGTAATAAATAATTTATACATTTTCTTGCAGTATTTTGATAAGTTATTGAACATGAAACATAATAGCTACACTACATAATGAAAATTACTTCTCATGGATGAACAGGGCACACAAGGCTCTGTGTTAAGTGCTCTATTAAAAGGTATAAGTATTTATACTTTTTATCTAAGGTATTGATTGAGATGAAAAAACTAGTGTCACGAGCAGGATTTGAACCCATAGCCATGTACTCAAATGGCAATGTATCAGTTTCATTTGAGATTGGATGGATTGATGGAGAGCATTGCAAATTGTTCTACTTTATCCACATCATCCGGCATGTAGTGAAAGGTTGCTTGATATGTACCACATAATTGGAGGATGTCATTCCTTGGCTCTAAATAGAGGACAAGAAAGAATGCCACCTAATATTTACTTGAGCAGGAGAGCAAGTATTTGGACCTCCGTTTGGATTTTTGGAGGAAGCGGCTGATTTATTTTATATATGTTTTGTGTTTTTCTTGTGTACATTGGGGGTGAATGTTTTTATTAATCAAAATGTACAGTGTAAGAGGGCTGATGTAGGAATATCAAGTAATTAAGTGAGTGCTATGCAAATAAGAAATAAAGACTAAGTGTTTAATGACTGCATGGTGAATCCAGCTGTTGACAGCCCCTTGAGGTTAACTTCGACGGCTGGATGGATAAGAACAAGGTCTGACTCTGTACTGTGAAAATCCAAAGTAATTGATTATCACAGTTTACCTGTCAAGTCATAAGTTCGATTCTGTCGGCATATGATATACATAATGCGTTGAGTTGAACTTGCGTGAGTCATGACCCCAACTATGTCTAAAATTTGCTGAATTTATATATTTTTTTAAATTATTATATTTTAAACTAATCATAAACAGGCATGTTTTTATGGGTTTGTATGAAAAAAAATCTTGTATGTAATTACGGTTTCCCTTAAAACTACCATGGAACATTATTCTGTGTAATGATAGTTTGGATCTTTGCTCATTTCTTTTCACTTTTAGATAACATTTGCAAAGAGAAAATTAACTTGAGTCTAATTATACCTTTAAAATGTTGTTCTGCTCCTAAAAAAAATTGCATAATTCATCTGGACAGTCAACATTGGACTTAGGTGCTTCTGGATTTAAGGGAACCTTTAAAAGACCATCATTATGATCAAACATGAACAAATAAAAACCTTGGGATTCTATTCTTGGTTATCATGTCTTTAATAACTTTTCAAGGTGTGGTCTAATTTATTAACTCAGCTTTTTGTTTGCCATGGTTGTGTACCATAGCCATAAACTTATATTATTGTCACTAATTGAGACGAGCTCACGCGTTACACTGGGCAGGCTACCTGAACGAATACTAGACAGCTAGCCAGACTCCCAGCCAAAAGCCGCACTAGAAGATAAAATAATAAATTTGAGTAAAATTTTTTTTCTTAAAACCATGAGAATACCTTGCCCTGGCAGATATTTTGGCCAACCATGGATGTAGTATCCGTTACGTAGCACAAGTCCTGAGTGTGCCATGCTCTACCATGGTGGACTACAGCGGTTTAGGAGTCAATGAAAGTCTTGATCAAAGAAAAGATAATTTTTATTTTATTTTATTTTTTTTTTTTAAATTTCATTATAGTACTTCTCTCCTAGTTTTCATCCACATGGTCTCTTATGACTGACAGCTTAATTTCTTTGTCTCGTTTCTTTGACACTGTCTCATTTGCTTCATATAAGAGGGGGATAATGTTGAATCTAGCATATTCGAATTGTGCAGTCTAACATTATTATTATTTTAAAATTTAAATTGCTGGCGTAGTATGTTTTAATTAATTGGGAGATCATTTTAAATAATGCAGGTACGTTTTCTCTCTTAACTTTTTTCATATTTTGTGGTGTTTAGTGACCTTTTTTTCATATTAATCTGTGTATGTTTAGTGTCATAATCGATCGTATTAATTATTTCAATTAAATACGAGAAATCTTTTTGTCTAAGGTGTTGGTTGAGATGAAAATGTTAGTCACGAGATCAAAACCAACTTAAATTGTTAGAGCATCGGCGTATTGAGCCAAAGGTCGTGGGTTCGAATCCCGCTCACTACCTTTTTAATCTAAAATAAGACCTTAGATAAAAAGAATTTATTTCAATTTAATTGAAATTTATTTCATATTCATGAATACCATGTTGAACAATCATGAAGTAGGATGTATAACTATGCCATAACCTTAGAGTTAATAGAGTCTACATATATGATTTGAAGCTTGTTATTTTTACTTCTTTTCAGTCACACGTCTGGAATTAAAACTCACAAACGGATGATTCATCAACATATCGCACAGAAATTCAACTGAAAGATTAATTTTTAGATGTGTACAGAACTACAGACCAATGAACCCCCCCCTGTCAGGAGTCGTTGCATCATCGGTACTTATCGATGTCGTGACGTAAGGAATGGATATAGGGAAAAAATAATGACGTCACAAGAAGAGAAAAAAAAGGTGGGCACAACTTCGTCAACCCCATGGAGTCATGCTCCGTCAGACCCAATGGTGGGGGTAGGCGGGCTGTCAGACTAGACATACAGTGGTGGAGGATCTCAGACTCGATGGTGGGAGTGTCTGGGAGGAGGAGGAGTAGGGGTAAAAACTGTCTGGCCTCGAGTGACAGCATATCTGGACTGCACCTATCGAGAGTTGCCACCCATTACCTGGAGGATGTGAGAGCCAAAATGAATTGGACAGCATGTTCTCCTGGTTTGAATCCCGTAGAACTCTTACGACGGGTTTGTCATCGTTTTCCGCTTCTAACAAGCGATGAACAGCTTCAAACCGACCATTTTGAAGAATGGGATTCCGTAGTCGAAATCCGGTTTCATATTTACTAGATGCCTAGGAGAATTAAGGCGCTCAGCGAGGCCATGATTTTTTGATCTCGTTTAGTCTGGTTTACATTAAAATAATGTTGCAATTGGTATGACGATAAAAATATAGTTTGAAATGAACAACAAAATTCGATTTTCTGTTTTTTTTTTCTTTGAGTGTGGTTGCTTTATTTCTAGATATTCTCCATTAATTATGGCTTCTTTGGCCAGCTGGGCTACTCTCAACCCACCATGACCTCCGAGCCAACAAAAACTCGCACGCTTACCTCGGCCATTAGCATTTTCAATCTAATTAAAATGGAGACACTTATTCGTTTTATTTTTTTACTTTTTCAAGCACACTTTTACCTTTACCTTCAGTATTGCTATGTTTACATGTTGCGAGAAGCGCATATTTCAACGCCTGATCTGTAGCAATTGTTTCTCCCATAAAGACAGTTTACAGATAAGTTCAAATCTGTGCACTGTAGAGTTGAGCTTAACACTTCTCGCAGTCCTCCCGTATTTCGAGTTTTTTTTCTTCACAATGAATTACCGGCAGGCCTCGGGAATCACCCACTCGGGTGTTGGCAGCCCGGGCTCAGATACCGAGGTTCAGTCAGGGGGGGGGGTGCTGTCAACAGCAAGGTCAATACACGCCGCATGTATTTACGTATTCTCACTCACCATTAAAAATTCTTTCTTACGTACCATTCACTCAGGGTAATGGAATACTCAATACCCATCCATCACCCTTTACCCGTATTTTTTTAACTAACTGAGGTTCGACAGGGGTACGCAATAATGCACCTTCGTCGCTTTCACACTATACATTCATGCTAATGAATACATGCAATCTTGAAACGCACAAGAGAGTAAAAGAATATCAATGATATATAGTATAATAGAATAAAACAACCCTGTTTCATCAAGGAATCGGAACAGGGGATCGCCATAATGACTGTTCTGACATTTGTTTTTATGCTTTCGCTAAGCTTAGGGAATACCAAACCCTCGCTTCCTGGTATCCTCATAATCACAGGAATGACAACAGCATAAAGGAATCCGATAGAACGGAATTTTTTGTACATTGCAATTTAGGACACGCATGCACCTGCAGGTCGTTTAAATTAGTTCATTTCTATTTTCCGTCTCTGTGGGAGGAAATGTGGGTAAAATCTTCAGAAATATCAATTTTAGATTCAACCAAAGTGTTTGTTTTCTGTCTACACGGATAAAAACACTACAAATACTTTGAGTCTAAAATTTATATTATTGTATAAATTCATTTTTTCACATCCTACGTGTACTTGAATAATTTAAACAATGTTTATAAATCCCAGGTCCTGAAGATGATCTCAATAAAGATCGAAACTCAGGGCACGACGAAGAAAATGTTTTTCTAAATCTACGTCACACCAGAGCGCATCTCATCTCCAAATTATCATTAACTTAAGGTCACTAAAGATCACACATTTAATTGGAAAATGGTAATAAAGATTATGTACATGGATTATAAGTATTGACATATGACTAATCACTTTTTTTAATCTTTGAATTGACCTCGTTAACGGGCTGTTTTTAGCGAAGAGATCCAGACTAAAAATACACTCTGCGCTAGAACCGAGGCCATATTCGGTATCACTTGATTTTTATACCTGAACATAAATGATTTTATGGTAGATAAAAAAAAAGAAAACCATCACATTTTACAAATTTTAGCTTAAATCAATTCATAGGACATAAGTTTAGCTAATTTATCGTACAACTGTGTTATTATTTAGTTTGTCGCGTGTCGATTGACAGCATGGATGCAAGGACGACGTTGCTCAACCCAGCGTTTAAGTCTCTTGGCATTTTCAGTCGCACTATCGGTGTACCTATTACGACATGAATATATTTAAATCCGGCGAGCTATTTTCCGCTTTTGTCAAGTTTTCATTCCATTTTGAAAATGGTTGATGAGTGTATGACATTTACGCTCAGAATATTAATACTTTTAAATAACACATATGACTAAATTAAAAGTGTGTAACTGACAGGTAAAAAACCGCACCAACTTGTAATATAACTTGATTTGTATATATTTTTATATATTAATTTTTTTTAACGTTTAATAATTGAGTCTTTGTCGAAAAAAGTAAATAAAAATGAAAAAAAGAAAAGACGGACAGATAAAATTTATTTTAGATTTTTAATTAACATTTCAATCTAGCGTATTTTCTCCATCCTCTTGCCTTAATTGCATCTCGAAGACGTTTCGGCATACTTTCTACCAGTCTGGAAATGTCTGCTGGAGGTCAGCTCATTTTTTTATGAAGAGACCTTTCGAGATCGTGGAGTGTATCAGGCTGCTTGATGGACATGCTCTTATTCGTCTTTTGAAGTTATCCCGTAAAAGTTCGATGGGTTCAAGTCTGAATAACGGGCTGGACAGACCTTGATGTTATGCTATAGGTAGGTTTGTACTATGCTAGCGACATGTGGGCGGGAATTATCGTCCATTAGGATTTTCAACAGGCAACGCATGATGTTCCAAAATTTCATCCACATGGCGAGTGGCCGTTCAAAGACTCCACGAACAACGACCAACTCTGTGCGACTCTCCATTGAAATTCCCACCCACACCATCACTGAGCTACGTTTGAAAGGTTAACTCTGGTGAAAATTACAAGCTTCGTACCTTTCATTTCGTCTTCTCCACACTGTTTCACGTCCATCTGGAGATCGTAGAGCAAATGTACACTCATATCTAAAAAGTACAGCATACCAACGTCCAAAGATCAATGGCTGTGTTCTCGAGCAAATGCGAGCCTTCGCGCAACTCTGTGTTCGGGTCAATTGTGGTCTTCTTACGGGGCGACATGTCATCAGTCCATATTGATTTGATCTTCTTCGAGCAGTGCCTTCAGAAATTTGGAATCCCTTTAACAACAGTAACGTGCCGGTTTCGCAAAATTCTCAAAATCAAAAAACAGTCATTTTGTGGTTTTGTTAGGGCGTCCAGAACCGAGCCTTCTATGGTAGGACCCAGTTCTCGAAAACGCCTAACGACGTCTCGCAGAGTTTCGTAGGGAACTCCGTTGGCAGTAGCAGCATACCTGATGGAACGTCCATCTTCAATAAGTGCCACACCACGCACAACATCCTCAGCACTAAGTGGCATATAAAGTTTAAAAATTAGAATTAAGAAAACATAGGTGAAACTAAACAGTTTATTGCTTCAGATTTCAAATGACACCGAATAAACATTTTAAATTCCATAAAAGTAAACATTGAAAAATCTTTTATCCTTGTTTTTCATTAAGGATTAAGCGTATTTACCTCTAATTGATATCCGCAATTTAAAATATAGCATAAATTTATTGAGAAAATCAATAAGACAAATTAAGAGCTGAATTAACTTTTATCGAGAAAAAAACCCATCAGTTGGGTGGAATTTGTTTCATGTCAGTATATTTAGTGACAGTTAAGTAAGGATTACGTGAGATGCGTTCCGGTGTGAGATAGATTTAGAAAAACATTTTCTTTCTCGTCCCAACGTTTCGATCTTTACTGAGATCATCTTCAGGGCATAGGATTTACAAACATTGTTTAAATGATACAAATATATGTATGATGTGAAAAAATGAATTTATACAATTTTCTACATTTTAGGTTTAATCAAAGTATTTGTATTCGCTCAAAGCGTGTGTTTTCTGTGTAGTTATGTCACTGTTGTGTCGTGTTGAGAGTGTTAGTGAGACGCGCCAATTCCTTGCAGAAAAATGGATTTCTATCCCTACTTACTCACCCCCACCTTCAAAATCAAACTATATATAGAAAAAATATCTGTATCTTAAGAACACTCTCTACACGACACACAACAGTGAGATATCTACACAGAAAACACAACTTTGAGTGAGTCCAAATACTTTGATTAAACTTAAAATTGCTGTATTGTGTTTTTATAAATTCCTAGTCGTGTCATATATGTATAAGAATAACTTAAACAATGTTTATAAATTCCAGGCTCTGAAGATGATCTCAATAAAGATCGAAACGTTGGCACGATAAAGTAAATGTTTTTCTAACCCTACGTCACACCAGACCACATCTCACGATTTCTAAATTACCTAAATTAAAAGATTAAGGGACTTCAAATTGGATCTTCTTGGAAGATTCGAAATTGCATAACTTCCCTGGGTATCAGAGTACGTAAAACGTATATTCATTGTAATATACCGTTTTTAACTTAAAAGTATTCTTTTAAAATTTAAATTAATAATTTTCAGTTTCATTCAAATTAAACATTTTTACATTTAAATTAAGCCTTTTAAACTTTGGTTAACACTTTTTAACTTCAAATTAATACTTTGTAGTTTCAAATGAATTCTTTCTAAGTTCAAATTAACCCTTTTCTAACTTTAATTTAATAATCTGTTTTTAACTCCAAATTAATTCTTTCTTTAAAACATTAAAGAGCTCAGGAGCTTGCTTAGGTATAAAATATAAGCGTGTAAAATAAAATTTTTTTATACTTAAAAAATTAAATGAAACAATTACGTTCCAAAAAGATCATTATGAAAATTAATTTATTTTATTTTAAATTAAACATGATATAAAATTAAATATAAAAATAAAGGTTTCTTCTTTTCATTTGAGAATTTGAATTAATTTAAATATCTCACAATACAACCTGAAAATTAATTATAATTAACGTTTCCGGACTCCTGCGCCGAGGCTGATCACACCAACAAACCAGGGCCAACGCCAACCAAAAGGGTAAAAGGAACAGATTGCAGCGTAGTACCCCACCATACTCCTAAGAAGTGCTCTTAAGTTATGTTCCAAAAAAAAGCGAAATTAGTAGTTGGTTTCTGAGAGCCATGTCTGCAAGCTTTCAAAGCGCTGAAAATAGGAGGGATACATGGACAAAGAGTTAACAGCCGACCAGAGCAGGGCCATCCTAGCTGAGGTTTGGAGCTGCAAAAACTCCAAAGGACCTCAGCTCAGAATGGGTATATGGAAAAAGGTGCTGTCCTTCGAGAACAAAAATGCCAATGGAATGGCTCATGGAGGTGCCCGATCCTGACCTTCTGTGCACTACGGACACTGCCATTATTTTCGGGCTGATAAAATCCCATAATCCAGGTTTAATACCGGGCAATGGAGAGTCGTCGGCCAGAGAGCAGTCTAATACATTGTCGTGTGGTCAAGGATAACAACATCGATGTAGCCCTCATCAAGGAGCCTTGGCTAGTAACTGGTGGAGACACTGGGCTGGGTGATAAGGGAAGAAATATCATATATGACCACAACGCAACAAAACGTAAGAACTTGCATTTCAATTAAAAATAAACTACAATGTCTAATAGCCGAAACAGTAATCACCTATGAACAAATTAAATGGGCCATCGGCTACTTCAGCCCATTCCGTACTCATCCAAAAGGAAGAAGAAAATAATACAAATAGAGGATTTACTGCACAACCGAGAAATAGCATTAGGAACCTTTTGGACTTTTAGGGATCATTTGACAACACTCATTTTGAAGGAATGGTTACATCACTTAAACAGCGACGAGCTGATAAAAACTGCTGCAGATGGATAGAATCAATGCTGAAAGTGCAGGAATGTTCCACGAAAAGGTAGAAGCAGCGGTGGTCAGAGGATGCCAACAAGGAGGAAGGTGTGCCTGTATGGTGGAAGGTGGTATTATTGCATGACCCCATACGAAATCTTTAAAAAAGCGAGATCCAAGGTTATGCAGATGCTCACCCAAAGCATAAGAGCACCCCCTAAGCATGGTGGAACTAGATGGCTTTCAACAAGAAAAGACACATATAAATACCGGGCCTATGCTTCTATAATGGAATGCTGCAGCTAAAAAATGTGGTTAAATAAGTAGGAATAATCTTTGATAATGGTTTGTACCACATGAAAGAACGTTAAATTTGCCGTAAGGAAACCTATTTACGTTTGATTGATCGATAAAAAAATTCTGCACCAAAAATTCAGAATATACAAGATGTTGAAATTTGGATTTTTTTAAAAGTTGGATTGGTAACTGTTAATAACTAAAAACTCCTGGAGTTTTGCAAATTCCCTCAAAGGTTTTCCGTTCAATTAGCTTCCAATGGTATACCTACCTTTTTGGGTTGCGCTTCTGGAAAGTCCAAAAATTTTGCATTTTGGTGAAAAAACTGGTGTAGATGAAGGGGCAGCACGCGCAATTTTTCTGGCTCTTGAGTTTCGTGTGGGTTCATTATCGTTCAATTAATCAGTCTGCTTTATGTTATCAGCTGACAACTTCCTCAGGTTGGAGATTTAAATTATGTCCTTGTTTCCTAATGCTGATATGCATTTCATTAACGGTTACTGCGACGGTCATGCTACTGCTGCAAGGGGAGAATACCAAACTCGTTTTTCAAGTCGAGACGTTCCAGCAGATCGCACCTCTCGACGACTTCATCAGAGGCTGAGGGAAACTTGCTCATTCACTGGGAGAACGGGGGAAGACAATAACGACAAGAATTGATGTAGGTGAGGAAATTTTGCATTTTGTCAATCGTGATCCCGAAACCAGTACTTGTGCGTTATGTATAATTCTTGGTGTTTCGCAATGGAGAGGTTGGGATGCTTTCCGTCAGGAGGGATACCATTTTACGTCTGTGGAAAGTTTAGAACGAAATGACCACCAGAAGTGCGTTAATTTTTTCCTCTTCTACATAAATCACTCTAAATTGGTAAGAGTACAATCCTTCCTGATAATTGGAAAAAGTTACAAATCCGTGCCCTGGAAACTACGTGCCAATCAGAAAACTACAATAAAAATAATTTATCAACGAAATAGAAAATTAATTAAATAAATAACAACCTTCATTAAGTGACGCCAGATATTTCCTTAATGTTTTCTTTTTCAACTTCCTGTCGATATTCAATATTTCTCATGGCGTTAAACGTAGATAAGAACGTTGGGGAGGCGAAATTTTGTATTTTCCTGTTGTTGTTTAGTCTTCGTCGCGTAACATTCTTGAGATTAGACATGTGTGCGTCGAAATTTTGTATACGACGGCGTCACGGCGTCCGCCTTTCACTTACACCCCAAACGAAATGTAATCAAAACACGAAATGAGGAGATATGGAATCGTAAACTGTAAAATCTAAAAATGTAGGCAAAAAAACAACAACTAATGTTCGAGACGGATGATATATAGCAATTGGGAGATGTTTAAGATCCGGCGATGAGCGTGCAAACATTTTGAGTGGAAATATGGGAATCTTTTACAGTTGGGGGATGTTTATCAGGCGACTGGGTGTAATTCGATTAAGGAATTGGAACAGTTAAATACGTCTGGAAATTTCTCAAAACAATTCCAATTCTTGGCAATTTAACAAGTTTAACTATGACGAAGGAAGACGATTGAATCTCCATTACTTTGCTTACTGTCCTTTGTTTTGATCCTTTAGTTATCCTCTTACGCGTTGTTTACGGCTTTCTCCCTCCATTACAAGTGAATGTTCTCCCTCCATGTTGAAATGTTGACATGCCTTGTTTTTATTGTAGTCGCTAACTTCTATCCTAACATTAATATGTAGGACAACAACAAATAAAATTATAGTTTTTCTTTCTTTTCTCAGGCGATTGAAAGAGTCAGAGTCTAACTTTTTTTTACGAGGGTTCGCTACAACAGAGGTTAGTTATATCAACCCTCGAGGTGCCAGTGTTGGGAGAACAAGAATGGCTCATTTACGAAGAAAACAAACACTCTGAGCCCTGAAGACGATCAAACTTAGAGATAGAAACGTTGGCACGATAAAGAAAATGTTTTTCTAAAATCTATTTCACGCCAGACCGCATCTCACGATCTCCGAATAATCATTCGAGCCCGGGGCCTTTACCTTACGGAAATGATTACCGTGTCAACGCCTAAACCGCTGCGGCCATCTACGCCCCTCAACTAACGTCATATCCTTTTTCCCAGCATCTTTAAGTTGAAAACCCTCGCCAATGAGAACCAGGGTAAAACCTACACCGACGCTTCCGAAAAGCTTTAGGAAACAACAAACTGAAAAATGGCCCTGTACACTTTTTCTTTTCCATAACCAAGCAGAATTTTAGCCATTCATTTTTAGATATTGGAAAGCTAGCTGTCTACAGCTAATTTTTTTTCAATGAATTTTTGGGCAACCCCCCCCAAAAAAAAAAAATTAACTACAAAGGTAGCTAATATTATTCTAAAAATTAAAAACAACGGAAGTTTGTCGTGAAGGACAGGGTTATGCTGAACCAACATAGTAAATTAACCAGGGTGAGAACAGGCCATGGATTGAATCGGTGAGAATCACAGAACTGACACTTTGCCAATTTGTAACTTTTATTTTACTTTATAATAACTTTTAAACCTGTGTTTTTAATCGCAACAAGCAAAAAAGATAAATAAGACAATGTCCTTAACTTAACTATACCTAATCTAACCATTTCTAACATAATCTAGCCCAACCCATGCACACTTCCAGGTGAATGAGAGCAAAATGAGTTGTGTACCCAGTCCAAAAAACATAACCATGTTAGAATAAGTTGCGAGCATCAGTTGAGATCGACTGCTATCACAATTAATATGAACAACTGTGATGATTCGGTGAGGAGAAACTATATTAAGATTTCCTTGTGTCTAAGAAATTCTTGCCGGTGCTTAAAAAGAAAAGAACAGGCGCTCGCATATTTTCTTCGCTTCTCGGAAAAACATTGAATCCTGAATGTGCAACCTAACCGTCTTTAGCCCTAACCATAACACCAAACCCTAACCTTACTTACACTTACCTAATAACTAACTACTTAACTAACCTAACCCAACCGATGATGTAACACGAAAATGACCAAGCAAAACAATCTGTGTACATGTGTATCTTTCCATGTTAAAATTCGTATTACGCGTCGGTTTTTATCGGCACTTACATTTGACATTGACAATTTTTAATTATTCGATGGAAATGTGAGGGGACATGTTTTTACTTGGGACTTAAAATAACAAAACAAAAAATAAACATGTAAGTATATCTTTAAAAGAGAGATTTTATCTGTTTCTCGGATACACAGTTAATCATGAATAAGAAACCTAACCCGTTCCTAAATCTGACCCTAACCTAACCCAAACCATCCTCACTCCCGAGTAAGGCGAAATGGTCGGAAATTGTGTAACCAGCAATAACAATTCGTTTTGTAGATCAGTAGAAATCGGTTGAAATCCCACATAAAACTGTGGTGACACGGCGGAAAAGTAAGGTGTGAAAGAAGCTAGATTTAAATTATCTTACTTCCTTCTTTTTCGATATTTGGATCATTTTGTGAAATTAAAATTTTTCTATTTTGTTTTACAAGTTTAAATTTCCTTCCGTTTCAATAAAAAAAACAAACAAAAAAAACTTGCCAGTAATAATAAAAAAAGGAAGAAACATTGTCATATTTTCTCCATTTCACGAAAGAACATTGAATCATGGATATGTAACCTCCTAAAATTCATCCCCTTCCTATTCCTACCCAATGCAACCATTGCTAACCTAACCCAACCTGAAATGAGAGATGATTATGGCAAAAATGCCAGAACCTAATCTTATTCAAATCTTAAGAAACCACGAATGCATGCATACCAAAACCAAACATAAGAAGTGATATTAAACAATAATTATTTATAATCAAACTTGTAGTTATATAGTTAAGGAAGTTAAGGATCTGTTTTCCCAGCGTTAGTGCAGTTTAGCCAATTTTGCGTTATAAAAAGAAAAAACCTGGCATAAAGTTTTAAGTGTACTTTGTAAAAGTAAATTTACAGACAGACAGCTAATTTTCTGCCTTTATGTAAATATTTTTGCCGTTGCATAATACACCAGGACCGGAGGAACAAGTAATAATGTTACGGCAAATAACCAACGAATACTAGAAATCTTTTAAAGAACGAAGAAAAAATGCACTGGAGGAACTCAAGAAGAAGACATGATTTACAAGATGTTTATATTATTATAATATATAAATGATTTACAAGATGTTTTTCACTCGAGGATATCTCTAGGCCATCGTCTATTTATTGTGTGGAAATGTGAATGGAATTTAGGGGGTATGGGAGTTTTTCAGTTATTGGATTTGGTCGTGGTCTACTTAAAGTCTTAAAAAGTAATTAATGTATATACAGTATTATATTATATTATAATATATATT
>CM077100.1:2850851-2869529 GCA_039619505.1 Cimex hemipterus
ATATATATATATATATAAAAGACCGTAAGGCAAGAAGGTAAATTTAACAATCGTTGGAGAAACTTAGGTTTCTACGTAAAATGCTTGGATCTATGAGGTACGACGCTTCTTGGCGAAACGTGGTCTTCTTAGTCTTAGGAAGTAATAAGTCAATAAACAGTTTATCTAAAAACTCCAAAAATAAGAAATGTAAGGAGTCAGATTCGCCAATTGCCTAAGATATTCAGGTTCTTCGTAAGGAGCTTGGATCCAGCGGGTACGACGCTTCTTGGCAAAACGCTGTCTTCTTAAAGTCTAAGGAGTAATGAGTTTCTGAATTGTTTATAAAAAATAAAAAATATAACAAGTCAGATTTTTCAATTGTCGGAGAACCTCAGGTGCTTGGATTTATGAAGTACGGCGCTTCTTGGCGAAACGTGGTCTTCTTAAAAAAGTCTTAGGAAGTAACAATGGAATAAACCGTTTATGTAAAACAAGCCAATAATAAGAAATGCAAGGAGTCAGATTCGCCAATTGTTGTAGGTACTCAGGGTTCTTCGTGAGGAGCAGGGGTTCGGGAGGTCGGACGCAGCCCGCTATCCACTCTGCCCGTTTATATCATAGTTAAATAGGTAATTAGACGGGGTTTCTGCAGTTTAGGCAATATTGTGGGTGTTGTTTAGTCCTGGAGGGGATTTTGGGGGGGATTTGTGTCAGTTGTTGGTGGGGGAATACCCCCAGTAAGGAGCCCGGTCCCATCTGAGGAGCATGGACAGGCTCAGAGCGTGCTCGGCTCGTTAAACGTACAATGGACGTCTTCAGGCTTTTCGTCCTCTTCCTCGTCGTCAACTCCGCTCAAGGTGGGAATTAAAAAAAAACTATTTCTTTAATTTTTCTTATGTCTCCCAAAGCCCCTAACGAGTTTTATACTTTTCGAAAAAAATTTTTTTGTTTGTTGTCAACCTTTTTTTTTTAATTTAATGTAACGCTTGTTGTTCAACGCAGAGATTTTATCTGGTACGCTCCAGTTTTCTGACAGGGATGATTTTTCTGTCGGGTTTTGCGCTGCTGCACATACTACGTTAGTGCTGAAAGGGAGACTGAGAATTTTTGCAAATTAAGCATTTTCATTAAACTTTTGTACTAGGCTAAACCTCAGGGCTGAAAAATTGTTACGTTTTGTGTTGTGCAAAACTCGGTTGATAACGGACTTATTCATAAGCTGAATTAACATCGTGACGATAAATGAAACGTACATTCTCTGGTTTGAAGCCTGTAAGAAAAAGCAAGCTGTCATTCAAAGCCTGCAGTTCGCTGCACTTCGAAACCGCTTGTCATGAAGAAGAACTCGTCCCAAAGGACGACCGCCGTCGATTTTGAAATACGCCTGAAAGAAAAACAATACGAGTCGAAAGGCGCAAACATTGTAACAAAGTACCACCGAGAAAATTCACCAAAACATGAACACTCCTTCCAGACGTTTATTTCAGAATATAAAAACATACGCACCATTTGACTATTTTGAGACGTAATCCCCAATTGCGGATCGTGTTTACAAATGGCAAGATTAATTATAAAGCCATCTTTCAACCTTACCATGTCCGGTTTTTCGATAACACAAGGTTTGTCAACAAATCACCAACAGAACGTGTAGATGTCTCGAAATGAAGGCAGTTTGCGTACACGTCTCTTCCCGGAACCACCCCTCGTGGAAGGGTTGGGTATCCGGGTGAGAAAATGGATTATTTACACTAGAATTCCTTTACACTCTATTAGAAACGTAGACAGCCGGCTTATCGCAACGTGAGTAATCTGAAACCGTTGAGTATTATTTATTCTGGTAAAGTTGAGTTAGAAAGAAAGGCGAATTCCTTTTACAATCACTATAATCTACTGTTTATATATGTAAAAATCTTGTTTATCCAGAGAATTTTATTTAAAAGAAAATGCACTCAATCAATGTAAACAATTTAATTATAATTTAAACTATTGAAAAGTTTTAAATTTGCATTTATAACATTTGGTTTAAAGTCTTGAAAAAAATAAATACAAGGCTGATCATGGAGATAAAGAAGAGCCACCAATAGATGACTAGGAAGTAATGAAGGACTTTTTGCCTTGACTTTATGGGGCGCAATGCATTTTTTAATTCCGACAAATCATTGTAATGCTATTGTGCACTTTCCGTTGAAATCGAAGGCTAAAAACGAAGAGGGAGAGAGGAGGGAGAAAGAAAGAAATGCTAAACACAAAATTATCATATTTGAGACACAATGGTACTGGAATGTCCAGTACAGCCTTGTAAGAATTATACGAAAATCAGTTTAGAAAATAAAATCGTCACATCTGCCCTAAAAAAATTAAAGAAAAATAATGTGTTAAAAAAATTAAAAGTCATAAAAGCGCTAAAAAATTTAAATGAAAAATTCGAACTATCGTGATCTTCCAAGTTATATTTTATACATAAAAAAAATTAAATTTAAATTTTCGGTATTCTTCTGAAGATATACACGACGAGTCTACGAACTACGAACAATATTTCAAGTAATTCAATTAATAGAAAAAATCGAGTTTTCTGCCTTTGTGGTGAATGTATATCATATACATTCAAAATTTTACGTTTGTTTTCCCCGGCCATCTACGGTTTTCGTCGTAAATTTATTCCTAGCTCTTGAACTATTAATTTTTTTTTGGGGGGGGGACTTCGAAACTTCTTTTAAGAAGTCACCCGTTCACAATTTTTCAACTTTACCTTTAGTAAAAAAAAAAAAAAAACAACAAAAAATAAATGTTTCAAACGCTGCCAAATTTAAAATTTGTAAAAAACCAACTAAATTTGCAACCGCATTGGATAAATTGACGGTAGAGCATGGCAAATTTCATAACAACTTCTGCATTTAATAAACTATCTTGCGGACTACCCTTTTCTTTAGTTACATCGAACCAATATGCTGAAATTTTAAGTTAAATGGGAAAAAAGTAGTGAAGGGAAAAAATGGGGGAGGGGTTGCTCTGGTAATTCAACTTTTTTCCTTTGGGCAAAACTTATTTCCCAGCTTTCACGTAATAAAAAAGCACACACACACACACACACAAAAATTCAACGTAAAAATCAAGAACCAAACACATAACAAAGAGGCAATAAACATAGTGAACGACCAAAGCACAAAAATTATGTTGAATGTTTCTATTTTTGTGCATTTTATTAGCTTTATTATCTACGTATGTAGGATTGTATTAAATGAGAGTAGACGTGTAAAAAGCGATAATAAACGATAAAGACGCTTCCAGTAAAGTAAGTCAAAATGTTTTATAGTGAAAAAAATAATTGATATTCGTTTTAAGTATTACTTTAATAAACTTCTGAGACGTTTTATTTTATATCTTTGGTTTTAATTCATGCCAACTTATGCCATTTTTAAATGTGTTTAAATGTTAACTGTTAGAAAGCTAAATGTATCTATTTATCTTAACGACCAATTTCAAGTAGACAACCAGCTCAAAACTTGGCCCATAGTTTTTCAATTAAAAAATGTCAAAAGTATGGTAAAATCATCTAAATATTTAACCGTGTTTCTTGATCAAATTAAGCATTACTTTAAAGCCCTTAAATACGACTTTCATAACGTTAAAGATTTACAATTTTTTGGGGTGGACTGGTAGCCGGAACCAATTTTTATCACCTATAATGTTCAACGTAAAAAATTCATAACTACATTGGATTTTATCCAAATTCAACGTTATTTTACTCTACACCAAGGAATTTTAGATTTTATGCCATTATAAATGAGAAAAAAGAAATATAAAACCCACAAAAAACTCCTCACGCGTTTTATTTTATATGACCGGTTTTAATTCATGCCAAATTATGCTATTACGTATTGTTTATTGGGTCGAAACATCTGTCAAGTTACATGCAGATTTGTTGAGCCGTTTTAAAGTTATCACAGTTTTTTGTGATTTTCCTTTTAAAAGCTAACCTAATTTTGTGGAAAAATAAAATACGCAAATTTGAATTTTTCTGGGGGGGGGGGGTTGAGGTTAATTAAAACTAATATGAATTTCGTTTCTAACTAAAAACATATTTTACCATGAAAAGTCGCAAGGTCACAACGTCCAATTATATTTTCCAGCTAGACTAAGCGTGGGTGTCCCAGATACTGGAATATATACAATTAACTTACAACGGGACGAACAGAGGTGGCTGTGTCACGGACTTGGGTCAAACCGTTTTTTGGTGATTTTACACTCCAAATTATCGGACAGGTATCCGCCACTTCTTGCGAATAGGCCCTGATTTCGCCAAAAAAATGAATTTTTTGAAAGTAGATATTTAATATTTTTATTTCGCCGTTCTACTTGTTCAAATCAACTACGCGAATATACCATTTTGTAAGGATTTTTTTTATGACGATTTCAATACAAATATAGTAAAAGCTATCAAAATTTATCAATAACCAAAAGATATCTAAAAACCAATTTTTTTCAAATAAACTAGGTCTTAATTATTTTTTAAACTAAGATCAACTTTCGTTTTCCCACCTCCACAGACCCCTAAGTATAAATTTTTGTGTGAATTTAAATTTATCTATTTTTTGAACCGTTAATTTTTTTTCTATTTTTACAAAATTGTTATCGGAATATCTGATCGGAACGGCTATAATTTAAAAACGGCTAAAGGTTGATGGGGGCGGGAAATTTTGGGAAATTCTCTTTGATCGTAACCCTGTCACAATCGCATAAAATAGACAGATACAAATTCACGTTTCACACAAAACCAATACCACGCCACAAGGCTAGCACCACACTTTATGCGAGTATGAAATATTCTGTTCAAAATTTACATTTATATCTTAAATTGTATTTTTTCCAATCGACATATATTTGTAATTTACACGGTGCCAGAAGATGGCACGAATAAAGGCAGAAACGTTGGCTAAAAAAATGAAAAAGTTATTTTTCGAAACTACCTCATTCTTGACCGCTCCTCACGATTTAAATAAAATATCCATATTTTTAATCTTTTTATTTAAGGTTTTTGGTTAAAATGAAAAAGCTAGTGTCAAGAACGGGATTTGAACCCACGACCTTTAGATCAATACGCCGTTTCTCGACCACTTGAGCTATCGTGATTTCGATCCATTCCGACTCTACCTTCCCATCTCAACCCAACTTTGAAATTTCCCCTCCTTTTTGCCATTTTTCAAATTTAGGATAATGAGGATTCCATTCTCGGCGACATTTAAATTGATCGAAGTGGCACACGGGAAGCCGTTAGTGATCTCATACTTCGTTTTACTTATTAAATCCATTATTGGAAAATGGCAAAAGGTGGGAAAATTCGAGCCGGGAGAAATTTTTTTCGCCGATACAGTTCGTGAAAAATCATAAATACACTGGATCTCACCCAAATTCACCTTTATTCTAACCGTTAGAAAGCTGAATACAATCTTTACGCTATGCCAAGAAGCTTTAGATTTTATGTCATTACAAGCAAAAAAACGGAAACAAAAAGAAATCTCCGCAGATGTTTTATTTTATATCTCCAGTTTTAATTGATCGACATATGCCAAATTTATGTAAGGTTTCATGAGGGTTTGTTGGGCGGTTTTAACGTTACCATAATTCGTTGAGATTTTCATTTTAAATGATCGACCATTTTATGAGAAAAAGCCTATTTTAGTTTTATCCACCATGTTACAAATCTGTATTTAGTGGCTTTTGAGGGTGAAAAAAAATTAATAACCAATTTGTCTCTAGCTAAAAACACATTTTTGCCGAAGTCGGTAAGTCACATTATCAAATTATATTTTGCAGTTAGTCTCAGCGTGGGTAACGTACATACTGAAATACATAATTGAGTGGTGACAAAAATATATTTTTACCAGAAACAAAGTTGATATTCGTATTCTGCACAGCTAAAAAAAAAAAACCGAATACAAATTTTTGGAAGAAAGCAAACGCCTTTCCCATGTTTTTTTGTTCAAAAATGAGAAAAATGGTGATAATTATGAGATGACTTATACGGGAAACAAGGTTTGTAAATAAGTTATAAATCACACATAATAGGACAGACCGGGTCTCACTTTTAGAACTATATAAAACAAAAAGTTTAAAAAGCATCTGTTGATTCAACCCTTCTTTTTCTCACTAATAATAACAGAAAACGTAAACCATACTGGTAGTGTTTAGAAGTAGAAAAAATCAGCTTTCGAACGGTTGTAAAAAAGTTAAAATGGGTTAAAATCCAGAGTGGCTATGCGCTTTTATATGAAACAAACACTGGCACATCGGAGGAAAAATTTGCCAAAAAAACTCCCACCGGCTGGGTAATACCGCTCAAATATGTTTACTTTTTTTGTTTGCTATCAAAAATACTTATTTATGGCCTTAATATCCGAATAGGTCGTTTCTTAAATTAGGTTTTCTGACCCAATTTACTGGCAGCTTCTTTTGGTTTTTGTAAATTTTCCTATTTCCAATCTCATTGAATAGAACCCTGCGTATTATTTTCCTATCTTGAAGTACAAGAATGTTTTATTGTAAATATGACATAAACAAACCGTTTGAGAGGTTCGTTGTTGATTTCATTTTCTTTTTCTTACTTAGAATGAATTTATATATTTTTAGAATTTCTTACTTAAAATCTAGATATTAGCGATAGAGACTGAGAGACGGCAAATTCAAGTTGTAATATTGAATTTGGATTAAATCTAGAGGTGGTATGAATTTTTAAAGCAGAAAACTCCGGACATGGGCGAAGAAAAGAAATGCCCTTGCTTATACAAGCCCCAAAATCCCTTTCCGTAAAATAAAATTTCGTATTAAAGGGCTTTAAAGGATCTTTAAAAAAATGAGAATTTTTTTCCTGAATGTTATTTTCTTGTCCTACATAAAACAGATAAATCGATTGATATATAAAATCCTTATAATACATGCAGAAAAAGGCAGGAAACCATATTAAAAATTGTGCGAATTACTTAAAATATTATGCAACAACTTACGAATTAGAATTAGATGTCTTTGTCTTGCCTCGGCCCACTTATACCCTGCATATGCTAACATTCTCTTCAGACCAAATGCGCGTTATTTCATAGTTGCTATCATGTGAAATGATTTTTTCTTATAGATTTGAAATTCTCAATATTAATGTAATCAGCTTTATTATTTTATTATCTTGGCGCTTAAAACTTAAAACGAAAGAAAAGGCAGTTTTAAAATAAATTACTGAACGTATCTATATATAATCCTGAAGATTATTTTTTTTATCTTTGTACACGCATAACAAAATCAGAACAAGCATAAATTTTTACCTGTCATAGGGGGATAACGTTAGTTTCGTATAAAATCTGATATGTAAGTTATTTAAGTGAAACAGCAGTTTTTAGAACCTAAACTAGAACCAACCTGACCTTCGTAAGTAAATTAGAAGCAGAGAAATAAAATAACAAGGTTTGACAAGTTTTCGTTGTTGTCATCCTTCTTTTTCTCACTTATCGAACATCATACAATCTAAACGCCGTCGGCATAGAATAAAAGTAGAAACATTCAGCTTTCCAACGGTTGTAAGAACTTTGAACTTGGACCAATTTAAAATAATTTATGAATTTGTAAAAACTGGGACATCGTACGGGGGAAAATCACTTCGGGGCTCATCAAAATCAGAAAAAGTTCATTTTTGTTGGCTGTAGAAATTCCTATTTAAAGGCTTGAAAGGGTGCTTAAAACCAATCAAACTATTTTCATAAATCGATTTTTTTGAACGTTTTTGGTTTTTGAAACGTTTTATTATTTATTCTCATTTAATACCTGGATCGTGATTTCGTGATCCGATTGACCAAATAACATCTTTAAATTAATCAATCTTAATGTAAGGTTTAGATTAAAAAAATGTCAGTGTTACGAGGGGATTCGAACCCACGACCTTCGGCTTGATACGCCGCCGCTCTAACCACTGGAGCTATCTTGACTTCGATCCACTCGGACAACAACTTCCCATATCAACCCCACAGTTTTGAATTTTCCCTCCTTTTTTTTCTCTCAACTAATACCTTACATAAAGATTAAACAATCCTGTTTCTCTTTCCTTGTCCTGGGTAAAAAAAACAACAGAATCCAATGGTGTACAAAATACTGAACTGCCTGGACAAAGGCAGAAAACCAAATTAAAATAAATTGTAAATTATTTAAAATACTGTTTATCTGAAGATATTTTTAAAATTCCGTTACGATCAGAAATACAACAATGCGCGAATTAAAAAAAGTCTGTATGAGTCCAATCCTTTTAATTTTCTTATTCTAGGGGTAAAAAAAAACAAATCGACTAATATACAGATGGGTTGGTTGAATTCTCTTGTGGGGGCGTCGGTGGCCGCAACGGTTTAGGCGTTGATACGACGCTCATTACTGTAAGGTAAAGGTCCCGGGTTCGAATCCAGCCGCCTTGCATTTGAACCTGACATCTTACAAATGGGCTTTTTTTTTAAAACACCGACACCCCAACGGCTGATATAACCTCTGCTGGTGCGAACCCTCGTTAAAAAATTTTTTTTGTACCAGTGATACTATAGCAAATAAAATACGTGCATATTATTTTTTTGTCTAGTTTTTAAATTTTACCTTTTTTGCAGAAAAATATACAGGGTATTAACTTCAAAATTTCAAATAGGACCCTATACCCCCTGACATTACATAGTAAAGCCGGGAAGACACCCGAAGCCTTGCCACGTTTTGGTGGGGTGTGCACATCAATCCGACGCACACACACGCCACGTACAGTCACACATCGTATATCACAAACCAGTATCACGATCGAAGCGCACCTTTTATTCTTAAAGCACTATTTTGAGCAAAGCCTAATAAATTCTTATTTAAATTTTATGAGCACAACCACCTAATAAATTGTTTGTTAAAATTAATTGTTTTAAATAAACTTACTCCTGACAATCATAATTAAACAATGTTTATAAAAACTTAATTCTTAACTTTTAACTTAAACTGAACTTATTAACTTATTAACATAAACTGCATTTTTGATCTTGTTTAATTTGGTTTACATTAAAATAAGAATGTTGTATTTAATGTTACGTCAAAATTATGTCATATACTTAGTTTGAAATAAACTACAAAAAATATGAGTGTTACGTTCTATGATGCTACCCGACGAAAATAGTGTAATTTTACGAGCAAAACTATGAAATAAACTGTTAATTAAATTTTATGAGCAAAACCGTGTAATAAATTGTTCCAATTTTAGTATATGTACCTCCGAAGCGAGTATAATAAATTATTAATAATAAAATTCATTATATCAAAAAATTGTATTCCGGTGTTTGGTTAAGTTAACCAAACCATTCAAATTAATTTTTTAAATAAAAACGAATTCATTTTTAATCACAGTTAATTTGATTTGTATTAAATTAAGTATGTTGTAATTAATATAATGACAATAATACATGTAGTTTGACTAAAACTGGGTGTCCGGTTTTTTGTCTTCGACTGTACTCGATGCGACCGAAAATCTGGGCAGTGGCGATCGCAGAGCATAGAATAGGGTAGCGTCGCATGGCGTTGCATCGGGTGTGTTCCTGGCTTAAAGGCCCTTTTATGCTGCAAAAAATGGTGCATCTGATTTTAAATTGGTCATTAAACGTCAAAGTTGTGGCAAAAATTTGAAAAAAAATATAAAAAACAACAACAGTTATTTGGTTTGTTGTTTATTAATCAATTTTCATGTTGAAACTGCCTGTCTTGCGTAAAATTTCTCTTTTTAACCATTTTTCACCGGTGGCCAGAGCGATAGAGTCAGTGAAGACGGATTCACAAGCGTTTTCTACCCTTTGTCACAGTTCTTCAACTGAAGCTACTGGGTTATGATTAGGGTAGACATTTTTCTCTATACGGGCCCTCAAAAAATAGTCAAGTGGAATTAAATCGGGTGAACCAGGAGGTCAACAGGTCCAGTCATGAAGATTCAAATAACATCTCACATGGAAAACATTGTGTGCGGGTCATCCATCAAGCTGGAAAATCATTCTTTGCCCTTGTTACAGAGGAACATCATCTAATAGTGTTAGGAAAACCTCCCTCAAAAGCTTGAGTTACTGAGAACAATTTAAATTATTTTCGTAAAAATAAGGCCCAATTAATTTATTTGCGAAAAGTTCACTCCAAACGTTGATACTGTGAACCACTTGATGATGACAAGAGTAAGAAATTCTCGGATTTTCTTCTGCCCACGTTTTAGTATTCCAACGGTTTGTTATGCCATTAGAGGTGAACTTGGATTCATCAGGCCACAGGGTGAGCGTTTTTTTTAAGGAACGTAACACGCCTGTCATAATCAGAGTCCTGAAGCCCCTGGACAAGGTGAGAGCGATAAGGCTTAAAATTGTAAGTCCAGAGCACATTTCTGCTTTTGTTTTAAAAACATAAAACCCTTCCAACATTTCGGATAGAGGAATTCGGATTTTTGCGGATATGCAGTAAAATATTCCTCGTCGAAATTACGCTTCTGGTGATGGAACAGCAACTGATCCCTATCTCCTCATATTGCGAGCAACAGGAATAAACGTTTTGTGGTTTACTGGGGGCGATCAGAAAATATCTGGGTGCACAACTCGACTGCACGACCAGTAGCATCACTATCAATAAAGCAATCGTACATATCGACTCGAT
Organism: Cimex hemipterus; assembly: GCA_039619505.1. NCBI lineage: Eukaryota > Metazoa > Arthropoda > Insecta > Hemiptera > Cimicidae > Cimex > Cimex hemipterus. The sequence continues at coordinate 2,861,508 of CM077100.1, forward strand.
GATGATCGGAAAAATGTGCTTTTTCATTATGGTTCATTTCAATCCATTTCAGTTCGTAGTCTGTTTCACCAATTAACATTTTTCAATTAATTAATATTTTAGTGAAGAAGAAATTATTGAAATTAAAAACGAAACAAACAAAATGCGATTTTTCAAACCTTTCGCCATAACTTTGTCGTTTTATGACCAATAATCCTATCGTAGCATTGTTTTTAGTGTAAAACGTCCGTTCAAACGATGCATCAGGATGTATAGAGTCGTACCTGACTCGCATAATCTTTCTTTCTCTCACTCATTCATTTACTCCATAGACATAATTTTTCTTTCTCTCACTAATACTTACTCTCTCTCATTCACTCTCTTGCTTTTTCTCCTCTCTTTCTTTCACTCTCCTTTCCCCATCCAAGTAATGTTTCATTTGCCTCATTTAAAATTCTGACGTACCGAATTTGTTCCAGCCCGAATTAGGGAGAGACCAGTAAAATTGGTCGCTTCGCGTTATATCTGGTTATTGAAGGGAAAAATCCTCAACCACCCTTTATGGTTTAGATATGTGGATGATACAGGTACAGATTCAAAAATCGGGCGAGGATATGACGCGTCGAGAACGTCGTCGTTCAGCTTATTTAAAACCAGCCGTATAAAACGACTCGTAGGTGCTCCGAGACGATATGCAATAACGCATTCATAGATCCACCCGTATGATTCCCATGAACACGTGTTCAGAAAATTCCCAGAGTCAATGGAGATAAAATTTTATGAAGATAGTGAACAAGTGTTCAACTGCCTACTATTAGTTTTTTATCATTGTCATGGCTCTGGGTGGAATTTCAAATGAAGTATCAGTTATGTTGCAACGCAAGTTGAATTCCAAGTTTAAATTAATCTAGATAATTTCAATAAGGAAAAACACTTGTACTTTCATTCTCTAAACACAAATAACAATAATTAAAAATTTAGTACAATTTTCATGTGAGACGAGTTGTAAATTGTTTTACCAAAAATGACGGGTGTATTTAACGAGCTTTCAGTCAGCTTTATCCTATTTTCTGACCCAATTTGTAATCGCCAACGCTAACTTATTATCTGAAGATATTGGCTTAGGGGCCCTCCTTGGTGCTGACATTGACTTTTAATTAATCACCAATTTTGTGCAAAGTATCTATTTTTTTAATGTTTATTTTAGTTTAAAATTATTAAATTAGTTTCCGAGAGTTCTTTCCACTGGGCCTTAGGAGTAGAGAAAAGCAATAGTTTAGCTTAGTTACGATGATCATGGATGTTGTTCTACCAGTCGGTGAACTCATGCCGATTTGACATAATTTAAGTAAGGTTTAAAAGTTTATTTATTGTAAAGTTACTGCTGCTTGGATGCTACTTAATGTCACACACGGAACACTATGGATATTAAATCCATTACATTTAGTGCTCTATTCACCAAATTACTTCTTTCAATTAGTTTTTTTTTTATTAAGGTTTTTGGCTGAATTGAAAAAGCTAGTGCCACTTTTGGGATTCGTACCCACGATCTTCGGCTCAATACGCCGAATCAATCCACTCGGACATCGTGTTGACATCTCAACCTAAAACCTTTGGAATTTTCCCACCTTTTGCCATTTTTCAATAATGGATGTAATGACATAAAATCTAAAGCTTCTTGGCATAGCGTAAAGATTGTATTCAGCTTTCTAACGGTTAGAATAAAGGTGAATTTGGGTGAGATCCAGTGTATTTATGATTTTTCACGAACTGTATCGGCGAAAAAAATTTCTCCCGGCTCGAATTTTCCCACCTTTTGCCATTTTCCAATAATGGATTTAATAAGTAAAACGAAGTATGAGATCACTAACGGCTTCCCGTGTGCCACTTCGATCAATTTAAATGTCGCCGAGAATGGAATCCTCATTATCCTAAATTTGAAAAATGGCAAAAAGGAGGGGAAATTTCAAAGTTGGGTTGAGATGGGAAGGTAGAGTCGGAATGGATCGAAATCACGATAGCTCAAGTGGTCGAGAAACGGCGTATTGATCTAAAGGTCGTGGGTTCAAATCCCGTTCTTGACACTAGCTTTTTCATTTTAACCAAAAACCTTAAATAAAAAGATTAAAAATATGGATATTTTATTTAAATCGTGAGGAGCGGTCAAGAATGAGGTAGTTTCGAAAAATAACTTTTTCATTTTTTTAGCCAACGTTTCTGCCTTTATTCGTGCCATCTTCTGGCACCGTGTAAATTACAAATATATGTCGATTGGAAAAAATACAATTTAAGATATAAATGTAAATTTTGAACAGAATATTTCATACTCGCATAAAGTGTGGTGCTAGCCTTGTGGCGTGGTATTGGTTTTGTGTGAAACGTGAATTTGTATCTGTCTATTTTATGCGATTGTGACAGGGTTACGATCAAAGAGAATTTCCCAAAATTTCCCGCCCCCATCAACCTTTAGCCGTTTTTAAATTATAGCCGTTCCGATCAGATATTCCGATAACAATTTTGTAAAAATAGAAAAAAAATTAACGGTTCAAAAAATAGATAAATTTAAATTCACACAAAAATTTATACTTAGGGGTCTGTGGAGGTGGGAAAACGAAAGTTGATCTTAGTTTAAAAAATAATTAAGACCTAGTTTATTTGAAAAAAATTGGTTTTTAGATATCTTTTGGTTATTGATAAATTTTGATAGCTTTTACTATATTTGTATTGAAATCGTCATAAAAAAAATCCTTACAAAATGGTATATTCGCGTAGTTGATTTGAACAAGTAGAACGGCGAAATAAAAATATTAAATTTCTACTTTGAAAAAATTCAGTTTTTTGGCGAAATCAGGGCCTATTCGCAAGAAGTGGCGGATACCTGTCCGATAATTTGGAGTGTAAAATCACCAAAAAACGGTTTGACCCAAGTCCGTGACACAGCCACCTCTGTTCGTCCCGTTGTAAGTTAATTGTATATATTCCAGTATCTGGGACACCCACGCTTAGTCTAGCTGGAAAATATAATTGGACATTGTGACCTTGCGACTTTTTATGGTAAAATATGTTTTTAGTTAGAAACGAAATTCATATTAGTTTTAATTAACCTCAACCCCCCCCAGAAAAATTCAAATTTGCGTATTTTATTTTTCCACAAAATCAGGTTAGCTTTTAAAAGGAAAATCACAAAAAACTGTGATAACTTTAAAACGGCTCAACAAATCTGCGTGTAACTTGACAGATGTTTCGACCCAATAAACAATACGTAATAGCATAATTTGGCATGAATTAAAACCGGTCATATAAAATAAAACGCGTGAGGAGTTTTTTGTGGGTTTTATATTTCTTTTTTCTCATTTATAATTGCATAAAATCTAAAATTCCTTGGCGTAGAGTAAAATAACGTTGAATTTGGATAAAATCCAATGTAGTTATGAATTTTTTACGTTGAACATTATAGGTGATAAAAATTGGTTCCGGCTACCAGTCCACCCCAAAAAATTGTAAATCTTTAACGTTATGAAAGTCGTATTTAAGGGCTTTAAAGTAATGCTTAATTTGATCAAGAAACACGGTTAAATATTTAGATGATTTTACCGTACTTTTGACATTTTTTAATTGAAAAACTATGGGCCAAGTTTTGAGCTAGTTGTCTACTTGAAATTGGTCGTTACCAGTCATTATATCTCTAGACCCGTTTGAAACCCAACGAGGAACGGCCTACCGAAATGATCAGTAAAGACGAAAATTCTGGTTCAACACCATCCACAACCTGAAATCCCACGATTGCCTACTTGTTGAAAAAATGACACCAAATCTCTTCTTAATGAAGTCAAAATGACATAATATTAATAAATACAAATAGTATTAACAAATGTTGAAAGCTCTAGGCAAATTGCACGTATCGAACCTCATTATTTCCTTTGAATCAAACTTGTCATCGAGCGGACGCAGAAGAGCTTGGAAACGGTGTCGATTTGACGGGACTTTCTGTCAAATTGAGTTATCACGATTACGAAGCGTAACGACCGCTTAGAAAGTCAAATTCCACAGGATTCAAGGCTGGTTCGTCGTAAACGTCTTCTCTATTCCAGCTTGACGGATGAAACTAATAACTTTAAAATAAATAACTCTAGTAAAATTCTACAGTCTAAATTTGGCTCTTAGAAGGTCATATGAAAATTAATTACATTTAGAATTAAAGGTCATTTAAAATTAAGTATAAAACAAATGATTTTTCCTTTTAGTTGAAGGTTTTTTATGTATAAAATTATTGGGATCTTAAAAATCACAATTTCTCAAATTAAAACAACACTCATTTATTTTTTATATAATTTTTTCATTTTAATTCTAATTAATGTTCGTATGGTCTTCAAAGTGCCAAATTATTTTTTTATTAAAAAAAATTCTTAAATATCCAGGAATTTCACTTTACATGATTATTTTTTCATGTCAGCTCCTAAGCTTTTTTAATACTTTTTAGGGGGGATATCATCAATTTCACATTATCTTGATGACATCAGCCTTAATATTATAATTACAAAGAAAGGGTTAGAGATAAAGCAAACCCTGATCTTTTCTATATAAAAGTGATATTAAAAAGAGTAAATTAATAAACGCTATTTCCAGTTAAAAAGAGTTAATTCAAACTTCGAAATGGTTATTCGAAATTAAAAAGTTCTAAGACAAAGTTAGAAAGGGTTAAATTGAAATTAAAAAGGAATAATTTGGTGCGAAAAAGGTGCCCGGGGAAAAATTATATTTCAGAAGATCGAAAAATTCTTTATCTTCAATCTTGTTTAAAAGTAATTATAGTTCTATTCTTTTTATTACCCGCTGTAGGTTTAGGTAAAGGGGTAATTGTTTTAATGATGGGTTACTTGTCATATAGACATTAATGGTTATTTGACGACGTAGGTGGTAATTGACCTACATTCGGTTAACCCTTTTTTTTTATCCCGCGTTTTCACCATGTGTTAATGAACTTGAAGACTTTACGAAACTTGCGAGTTGACAACATGCCAAACATACGAAAAATTGTACCAGAATAGGTAAGCCCTTTCCCGCATCAATTTAACTCGTTGTAATTTGAAATTATCACTTTTTAATTTTGAATTAACTCTTTTTAATGCCAACTTAACCATTTATAAAATGTCTTGTCCCTGATCCCATATATATATAATTATAATATTAAGACTGGTATCAAGTACATCAATATAATACAATATTAGCTTTTTCTTTAAAGCATTAAAAGTTAACAGATTATGAAAAGTAATCATGTAAAGTAAAATGTCTGTATATTTGAGAATTTTGTTTAACATAAATTAGTTTGATTCTTAGAAGTTTATATGAAAATTAATTACAATTAACATATAAAAAATAATTATTTTGATTTAAAATTTTTTGATATATGAAATAATTGGAATGTTAAAAACCTTATGAAATGATAATTACAATTAAAATTTAAAATTATGTAAAATTGAATACTAGATATCTATCTAGGAAAAACCCTTTAAATTTTTTATTTCATATAATTTTTAATTGCAATCAATTGATTTTCATAGTTGTTAATAGTCCGATTTTCATGTTTTTAATTTCTAATTAATCCTTTGTAACATTAGGTTAACCCTTTTTAATTTCAAATTAAATTTTTTAAACTGCAAATTAACCATATTTAAAATCAAATTAACTCCTTTTAACATTAAATTAACCATTTTATCTTCAAATGCCTTTAACGCACGAAAAAGTCCAAATTCGAAATTCCAGCATATCTAAGATTTTTCCGACAAATTAACCTTTATACATTGAAATTAAGCTTTTTTAGCAGCAAATTAATACTTTTTGATATCAAATTGCTTCTTTTTAAATTTAAATTAATATTTTTATTTATTTCGAATTAACTCTTTTCAATTGCAAATTAACCATTTTTAATGTGTAAATTAACTCTGTCTATAAAGCAAGAAAGGAGACCAAAAGCGAAATTCCAGCATTTTTTAATTATTTTTTTTAATATAACATAATTGGGCTGTTCGGTGATTATATGGAAATTAATTTCTCAGAAACAGATTTTTTTTCCCGAGAAAATTAATGTTTATACTTCAAAATTAAGTATTTTCAGCACCAAATTAATTCTTTTTAATTCCAAATTAACCCTTTTTAATGTGTAAACTAACCTTGTCTATAAAGTATGATAAAACCTTATGAGATGACACGAAAATCATATAAAATATAAAATACCTGTATATTATAGAATGCTTTTTAAATATAAAACAATTTGGCTCTCGTTATTAAAAAAAGGCTAAAACTATCTGAAAATTAATAACAATTAATATAAAAAATTATATAAAAATAAAAGATTCTTTAAATATAAGAAATCGTTGTTTTTAAGAGCTCAATTATTTTATACTAAAACCTTCAACTAAATGAATAATTATTTGTTTTCGTATTTAATTTGATATAATTTTTAATTTGAACTGTTACCAATTTTCATGTGGTCTCCTAGGAGCACAATTATTTTGTATTTAATATTTTTCTAGCGCAGGAATTTTACTTTAAGTGTTTACATTTTGGGTATACTTGACGTGGACAAAGCATTATCACTAATATTTGGAAGGAGGGGAACTGCTTGGACTTAATTACGAAACTTGTGCCTTTAACTCGAACTGGAGTGGACACCTACCACCTTTCTAGGGTGAACCATGCTCCGAGGATGGTTAGGGATGGTGCGAGCCGAAACGCGCTTGTCAGACCTATCCGGCGAAGGCGGACCAAATTGATCGGAAACGACTGCCCCCCATATCCTACCGTTTACGACGTATCAGATGTATCAGTTGAGAAATCAGATTACATTGCGGGCTTCGCTAAACAACGGTTAATAAGTCGATTTTGATTAACCTTCCTTGTGAGAATTACCTTAATTTATTTTTATGACATAATATAAGGTAATTCGGTACAAAACTTTAATTTTAGCGTGATATGACTAAAGGACAAAAACCTGCATCATATTCATTAAAAGTATTTTCCTGTTTGTTTGTTTGTTTTTAATTACTTTTGATTATCACATCGTATCAAAAGTTTCGAGACGTGGTCCTTAATGAATTCATCATAATTTGTGATAACGGTCGTTCCTAAGGTGTACGAGGTCAACGAATACAGCCGAAAACTACATTAATAAAGTGCAGGCTCGTAAACGAGCAATAAAACCGGGAGGGCCCAAGGTTTATGTCTCCCGGAATGGAGAATTTCAAAATCAAAAGGAGCCGAAAAACAAGGGATTCGAAGTAGATTGTTCCTTTATTTGGATGGATGCTTCAAAAAATCTGATTTTTTTTCTTTTTCTTTTTGAGGGGTGGTCATTTGTAAATGTAATTATTTCTAGCCTTTTAACAACAGATTAAAAATTGTAGTGACTTTAAATTTAAAATTGAAGTCGGACGCGGCTCGACAGTTAACAATTGTCAACGGTTGATTTATTTTATTTTGTATATCGCATTATCGTATTCTTTAATAAGTTAGTTAGTTTATGGTCCGATAAGCAAAATTACAAACCCAAGTCAACTTGAGAGAAGATCTGTCTGTATCAGAACAAAAAAAGACACACGAACCGGAATTAAAGAGCCTTCACTTACGTTGGGAAAACCGTTACTAATTAACCAACCTTTTTAGAAGATTAATCATAAAAGCAATAATGACGATAACAAAGAAAATTGGAAAACAAAGCTAAACGTCGTCAAGACTGACTAAATGGAGAAAAATGGTACTTACACAATAACATAGGAACGCAGAGAAAAATTATTGGACATACAAGAATAAAAATGCAACACAGATCCAAAAAACATACAATCATAGTTAAGGATAGGAATTCACGAAGAGAACCAAAGAAATGTACTATATATTGGGTTGTCCGGAAAATAATGCAGGATTTTAAGTTTTCATTAAAAAAAATCTATATAAAATATTCTGTTTACGTTTACAGGAGTACTCATTTGTATGAATGTCGACACTTATTAATCCTCTTCCAAATGATATTGTTTGTTTACCTCTGTA